>RPOG01004002.1:1610-51770 GCA_008086565.1 Thalassoma bifasciatum | reverse complement strand
GTTTTTTTTTTTTTTTCTTTTCCATGGCCCTGGTCCTCCTTCACAATGACTGTATGAAGATTATATTGACAACTGAGCAAGGATGCATGCATAAGGAGGACTCTTTCACCAGCCACTATAATCATGACATTTTGATGCCGCTGATGGGTTTAATCCAAACTTGAAAGCTTGTCAATTTGTCTTGATGACTGAAGCATAATGCCACTTCCATTATCAAAATATCTGTAGACCGTAAACAGGTCTGTGTGGATAAGTGTGGTTATTTTTGTCGTGTGTAACAGCACATGAGTCATCATGCTTCCGTGATTCATGCATGCACAGACCCCTGCTTCAGTCAACAACTCTGATCCAAACGTCTGCATGCAAAAGCACATGACGTCAGATGGCACATTTGTTCTGGACACTTAACAGCATCACATTACCGGTTAGTTTCTGTCTTCAATTCATACTGAAGCACCTACTATGCACCTAGATGAAGATGAATTTTGAAATCAAGACATGTAAACATTGGTGCATTTGTTATCTTTACAGATTCACATTTGTACTTGAATCAGTTCTTTGTGCACATTTTCATTCAGCCTCTGTTTCCATTTTTTCCCCCCATCACTCTCATGTCCGTCCCAGTAACAGCATGATAGGAATTAAGTTTTTCTTGGCAGCTTTTCTCATCCCTCTCAGCACATCAGTTTCACCTTGTCATCACCTGTTTCAGCATGTTGGCTCTCTTCATGTCTGTATAATGTCTTTAAAGTTTGTACATATGTCAGTTTTAATCAGTCATTTTTATTATCACACCATGTCTACACGTTGTAATTAACATCACACTTCAGAGTTGCAGTCTGGAATACAATGACCTCTGTAAGGAAAAGTTTCCAAAACAGAGACATTCACATAAATGAAAGCCTGGTTTTAGAACTCTCTTTTTTTGGCCTCTTCCTTTTCCCCTTCTTTTAACTTGATACTTTTTGACCTTGCTCAGAGAAAAAAGCTGATTTTATATGAATGACAGTATGTCTTATTGAGATTGTCATTTCCAAATCTGTTTTATCGTGAATCCATTCCCATATCATGATTACTTTTGGAAAGTTTTTGCCACATTTCTTTAACCACATTTTTACTGAAGATGTATTTGCATGTGTCCTATGTACACACATCACTTCAAGCTCCTGTAAGGAGTTTTACCTGTTGTTAAACAGACTGGAGTTAATAGTTGTGCTTCTTATAACTGTCAAACACACAAAATCATAGAATTAAATTATGTTTTGACATTAAGAGTAACTTTTTCCATGGTGTTTTTTGTGATATCTTTGAATGGGATGTCAGGCATGTTGGTCCTCAGATTCTTGAGAAAAAAAAGCCTTTTTTGGTTAGTTATCCCAATAAAAACTTGGAAGTTGGTTCAAATAGAAGAGTTTTAGTTGGCCTCAAAATTTTGAGTTTACAAAACATTTTTTTTTGTTTATACAGTGTATATATGATAGGCTAAAAGGTTTCATTCTTACCAACATTTGAGCTTTGTGTGGTGCCTTATTGCATTTCTGCCCTATTTCAGTTACAACAGCCCAGAGCCTTAAAAAATGCTGGAGTACATCATATCAGTCCTGCTACAAATAGAAATAGCAACATGACTTTAAGAATAAAACATTTTGATACCTGATTTTTGCAGTTAAGTACAAGAACAAAACAATAATTGGTTTGAGTCGACAGGTTGGACTTTTCTCGGGCACTAAAGAAAACATGGATGAGGGAAATCTCAGTAAAATGTTGATTCAGTAACTACCACAGGAAATCTGTGGTGTCATGAATTCAGCTGCTTTGTGCAATGAAAACACAGCCATTATCAGAAACTTGTTTCCAGATATTTTAGAAATCCGGTTTTAGTCAGACAAATGTAATACCTTGGAAAACCCCTACTACTTTTAAAATCAAATTAATGATCCATCTTTTTTTAACAAGTCTTCTCTGGTGTCTCTTAGATCACCATCTTATTTTTTGTATTTCATTCCATTGTATTTCATTTTTTGCATATCTTTTAAACTTATTTGACTCATACCATTAGTTGTTTTTCAACTTTTTTTTTTAAGTGACCTTGGTTGACTTTAAATTGGCTTTTGAACAAATTTTATCATTATTATCTTGTGAAATTGTCTCTGAGTAATGTTAACAATTATAGTTTAGTCTTTCATAAACAAAAGTACGTGATCACTTTTTGAGTGATTCTGTACATTTTCATAGATATTTGTAGAATTTAGACATATAAATGAATTTTACGTTGCTCCTTCAGCAACAGAGGAAGTATGAGGTATTGGGTGTGTTGAAATAAAGAGTTGTTGTAACAAGCGCTTAATCTTGAACTTTTTCTGCCATTTTTACTTTTAAGGTCATGGTAAAACTGTATGAGCATAACTCGGGGACAATTTATAGCTATGGTCCAAATCAATAGAATGAATTGTATTGAAATAGACAGCGCCTTCATATACAATATAGAAAACAAGCAACCCAGAACTACATGCAGTAGACTTTGGAGTTGAGATTAAAAAGGTATAATGGTGCTACTCCCCCCAGCTATATGTTTATCCTGCACTGCAGTTATTGTTTTCTTATACACAGAAAAAAGATGTAGGTTGCACTTCAGAGGAAAGAGAGGATGAATTATAGCTTGATGCTTACCCTGTCCCCTCTGTTCTACATTTGTATTTTGTCATCCCTCTGCCTGGAGCTGGAGAGAGTCCAAACCTGCTAGAAAGCTGACTCCCTCACATGCAGGATGACTGTTGGAGTGTTTGGAAAACAGCAAACTGGTGACGGATTAAAAGATTTCAGAGGTAATCTTCCTTGGGGGAAGCGCCCCTAGTCATGGATATGCTGTCATCACTGTTATTAATAGAGATATAGAGGATTAGATCAGCAAAAGTTTGCCTGATATACTGGAGAAAGAAAGCAGTTGTTCAAACACTTTCCCCACCCTGAACATAGTATGCCATTGTGTGTCAGGCTTTTCTTTTGCCATTGAATAGTTGGAAGACATGCACTGTGAATTTTAGAGCAAATCGTCTTATTATGTCATATGCTCTGAGATTTATTTTGCATGGTTGTAACTGTAAATTAGGGTTGCAGTTCCTTGCTTTGCACTATGTTTCTTCTGAAAGAATAAAAGCTAATAATCTTTGTTTAATTAGATACTTGTTTGTTTGTTTTTTCTAGTTAAGATGAGTCTAAGGACACAGGAAGCAGTGTAGGAGCAGAGCATTTTGGAAGCTATTTGTAGCTCATTATATGTTCATTAGTGTTCACTAGACTCATCATGGCATACCCCAGAGGAAAATGAAAGATTCACAAACTTTGGCAGATGTTAAATTTTAATCAGTGAGGTCCGGACTTACACCAAGCAGGGCTTCACAGTTTGAAATGGAAGACAGTAGTCTGTGATTTTATTTAATGAGCAAAGCAGAGGCGAAATCAAGATATTCAATTACCAAACACACACTCACGGAAAAAAAAAAAATGTGAAAAGAGTAAAGATTCCATCATATTTATTTTCACTGCTCCTTCATTTTGAAGAAATGAAGAAGAAACTGTGAATTTGGAGCAGAAATAAAATCACAATGGAAAAAAGGAGACAATATGGAGAAAATTGACATTTTCAGGGGAGTAATCACCCTTAAATGTATGCATGTTTGTTTTCTTTCTTTCAAATATTGCTCAAATGCACATTCCTGCGGTAGCACTTTAATAAAACATATTTGCATCAGCGGTTGATGCACACACTGTCTCCTCGCAACTAGGCTTGAGCTTCACCAGCAATTATCATTTCTTGCGCTAAGAAGCAGTGTGTAGAAAAAAAAACAATGGGCGTGATGTTCTGCTAAAATACTGCATGACATCATTTTTTTTTTTTTTTTTAAACTTAATGATGCTCCTGCTGTAGCAAAGAAACAATGTGACCTCTTACATCCACTCCAGCATAACATCTGTGTAGAGAGCTTGATTTTCTGTGTCTTTTCCCATGTCAGTGCTTTGGTTCACAGTTAAGAACCCTTAATATCTGCTGGCTCATTTGTATGCAATTATATTTACATTCAATATGGTCAAATCCGAGGCTGATCCTTTTGTGAATTTATACCAAGATAGATTGTGCTTTGTAAAGGAAACATTGGTTTTGGGGTTTTGGACATGTATACAGTTACTGTACATATTGATGCAATGGTCTGATTTAAAGGGGTTCCAATGATTTTTTTTTTCTTAATCATCCTAGCTTGCTTTTACATACTTATTTGCTGCCATAAGTATATAATGCTAACTCAGACTCTTAAGTCAAAAGTACCTATGGATGCCGCTATTAGATTTATATACTGTTAATATGCAGTATCATTCAATCTTTGGGTTTTCTGCACTGTAAACCTCTTCCTCTCATGAAACTTCAATACTTCCTCTGTTTTACCCCATCAGTTTTGGCTTACAGTATACAGATTTGGTAAGGCAGGTGATGGTGCCCTGTCTTGAAATAGGGATAAGGGCCATTACCCAGCTGTCCTTGGGTGGGAGGCATCCATCTACCTTAAGAGGTGTGACATGGCCAAGTGAAGGTGATGGTGTTATAGATGAGGCTGGCTGGCAGCACAAGGTAAGGCTGGCCACTCAGTCACTCAGGCCAAGAGTTGACAGGGTCTTTGCACCGACAAGGAGACAGGCCTTGGGGGAGCAGCACAAGGTTTACCTGAGTGATCTCATAGTAGAGTGACCATACTCAGAAAAGACATAAAAGATGTATGAGTCATATGAAAGGGCCTTTATGAGTGCTGTGTGGAGAATCTATGGGGAATTTCTGCTTGCATGTGTTCCTAGTGGTAGATTATCTAGATGATGGGTCAATGCTTGTTTCATGTTACATTCTTATTCCAACGGCATGTGGAAGAGACAGCAGGAAGATATCCCTCTGCAGAAAATCCTGTTTTGCTTTGATGCCTTTCAGGAAAGTAGATTTTAGTCACAGCCAAGCAGGGTTTGATCTGTAATGTCCATTCGATTCATCGCTTCTCCTGCCAGCGGAGCTTAGCTTGGGGCCAAACTGATGATGATACCCCAACAGGCTAGTGATTCTCAGCACCCTGTCCTGTAGAAAACTACCCTGTGATGGAAGCCATCTGGACACGAACGGGGTCATTTACGTCAGCAGCAGTGCAGATCCGAAAGTGTATATTTGGGTAATCCGGCAGAAAGAATTAGATGTCAGGACTATGCACTGTCAAACACTCAAAGGACATGTTCTTCTTTCTTTCTTTCCCCTTGCTGTCAGATACCAAGATACCGCCACAGCTGAATGGCTGTCACGTGTTGGGTGTGGTATTTGGAGGCTTGTCTGAAGCAAAATGGACAGACGGTGCCTGATTCTCTGTTCAGAGAGCCTGTGGCTGATGTAATTGAAGTGGGCAGAGTGAGGACAAGATGATCCCCCCCTTTACAGAGACAAACTCATCTCCCCAGCTCTCTTTGCCTCCGCTAGCCTGCCAGGCAACGAAGCTGTCGAGTAGCGAGTCTACTAATGGAACACCCAGCTGGCTAGAGACTTCATCACGCTGCAGTGAATTATTCAGTTTCCAGAGGGCTCTTCCCAAATTATTTAAAGCTCACATTGGCGTTCAGAGGAACAGTCAGGCCCCCAAAGAAGAAGTTAATCTTTTTGGTTTCCATGAGTTTTGACTGTCTCCTGAAAGGCCCTGGAAGATGAATGACTCTTCAATCTGCCCATGGAGAAGAATGATCTAATGACTCAAGCTTGTTAAATGAAGCTGCTCAGAAGTCAGTTTACTGAGTAAATTATGATTAGGCATATTGTTCTTGTGTTTATTTATAATTGAAAGGGACTATGAGGATTGTCTAAATGATCTTGTTATCGTCCCATCTCTGGGTATATGCCTGATCATAATCCCCAATTTAAAATGAGATTATCATCTCTCCATTACCATAACAAATTCCTTGTATGTTCAAGCATATCTGGCGATTAAAATTGATTCTAATTCTGATACAAAAAGATTTCTAAATGCTGACTCCTAGTCTCCTGATCATGACTGGATGGGTCAGATTGGACCTTTCTAATTTATGGCACACCAAAGTCTCTATGACAACACCATGTCGGCTGACAAATTGTTGCAACGTGAAGTAAGATCTGTATTTTTCTCTGCTGAAACAAATTCTTGGATGTATGGTGAAAATAGTGGAAAATAATGGAGCTGACTTTTTGACAGAAAAGGGACAGAGGAGCAGATGAAAGCTAAAAGGGAGAGTGATAGAGCACAGACCGAAAGCTCAAACATGGACTAATGACTAGAAACCAGGCTAAAACATGGGCTAAAGGCTAAAACATGGACTAAAAGCTCAAACACATACCAAAGGGTAAAACATAGGCTCAAGGCCAAAACACGAGCCAAAGGCTAAAACATGGACTAAAAACTCAAGTACAGACTAAATGCTAAGACCTGGGCTTAAGGCTAAAAAACATGAGCTAAAGACTAAAACACAGGTTTAGCTGTTTGTGAGAGTGTTTATTCCAAATCATATGCAACAGTTATTCTGCAGTGAACTGTTCACACCTGAGAAGCTATCAATAAAATAAAAAGCCAGGTTACATTTGCTCTGCTTGAAAGATTCACTAACATCATACAGCACCAACACAGGGCACTGGATGCTAAATGTAGCTGGCTGCTAAACTACGGTGGAGGAGTTTGCAGAGTTTGCTTGTTGTCATGTTTCAGTCTACAGCTCGATGTAACTGTTGATGAATGCATTACTTTGTTGTGTTGTATCCGGTAAAATGTCGTCTTGAACAAAGAAAAGTAGTGTTTAAATGAAGATCTTATCCCCATTCATCTTTCAAAACAAATACTCATGCCATTTCATCCCAACAGTTTGCACGAGTACTTCGGCCAAAGGCAGTTGTCTTCAAACAGATACTCCTCACGGCAACTTTAAAGGTAGCACAACTTAACACTTACCACCCTTAGAAGCACATTACTATTCACAAAAGAATGACCAATGAGTGCGTGGATGCTGGTTTCCAGTATACTCTTAACTAACTTACTCTCTGGGTCATTAGCTTCGAATGACGTGCTCTGCATGAATAAGCTTTCATGGCGCGATTGTTTTTTTTCTAATGTAGAAAGTGAGACAGTTTTATCCTGTTGCAAAAGACCACTGAGATTCATCAGTCCTTCTGGGTAGGTGTCCTGGCAAGGATGACTGATTGGAATTCCATGTCCATATACATCACACTCGATCCTCGTCCACTCAGCAAAGAGCGGATAAATCACTCCGTCTGGGCCGTCCCTCAGCAGGCCCCAGAAAGCCTTTAATAACAGGCTCAAGCTGCCTGCAGTGCCGGCCCCTGATTGTTTTGAGTAAAAACAGATGTGGTTGCTTGCTTCATAGCACAGCCTACTTGACGGCCGTACTCCACAGACCTCTGTCACAAGGCCCTCTCCGCCATGTTGTTTTACTAAAACATCCGGCACCAATAGGAGGCCACTCGAATTCCCTACCCACTCACTCGACCTCCATTATTCCAGCGTGTCCCTGCTGCTGCACCCCATTGCAAGGAGAAAAAAGTATTTCAAACAAGGTGGAAACAGGCTTCCCTCTGCACCCTCGTAAAGCCCACTTGAGAGTCTGGGTGAACACATTGCCCTGAGGCGGTGATGAAATAAAACACCAGCGCCATGCCCTTTATGTGAGCCAAAAACGCTGGCCATGTTTATTACATCTGACCATCTGGGGCTTACACGTGAATGTCTGCTGGACACAGTTCCACACAGGCTGCACTCACACACAGGTCAGAGGTCCTGCAGTCAACCGTTCGCTTATGAGCGGCATTCAAGCAAAATGCCAACACATGATTGCTGTAACCTACAAGAGTGCCTTTAAGCATAAAAGAATCATGCAGGTGCTTTCCCTTTTTTATCATTTAGAAACATCCCTCTTTTCTTCCCTCTGTTGTTCCACTGGTGGCAAAACGGTTCCTCAAAGGGAGACAAATGCCTCTGCTGAAGGGGAACAAACCAACAGCATCTCACCCCACAGGGTCCTGGGTGACTGATATTCCTCACTGATTTGTTTAAACAGTCTCAAATGTCCCCCCAGCAGTCCTCATTCCACCCCTACCTCCACCCTCCCCCCTGTTGCACATGTGGTGTGTGTCCTGCTGGAGCCCTGAGCATTTGTTGAGTTCTCCTTCAGGCCAGAAGTTTTAATTAAAGCAGGATGGACCTGTGTTGCTAACACTGCCTTTTAAGATGATAGACATGTGAAGGCCTGTCCTGCCTTGATCGCCCCTCCCTCTGGCACACATACACCCACCAGTCAGTGTTAGTTTTCACCCTATTTTCCTCTTGTGTGAGTTGTTTCTCACCATGTCTGTTCTTTCTTTCTGACTCAGCCTCTGGAATCCCTTGCCTGTCTGTGCCACCGAGCTCAGGGTGTTCTGTTGAATCAGGAAGGAAATATTTACCCACTGCTGGTGTGAAGAGGTTGTGACCTACAGGGCAAATGGGAGGTCAGGATGTAGGCGGTGTAGGTATGGAAATGTTTAAATGTGTCACTCATGAGACAGTGTAAGATAAGCATCAGGTTAGAATGATTAACAACACACTTCATGGTAATTTGAATGACTGTACTTCTTCAGTTATTGCCTCTAGTAATAACTAAATGCCAGTTCAGTCTGTGAAGTGAGCAGAGAACAGGTTACAGTGGCTGTTTGAAAAAACAAGGGTAGCTAAGGGGAATTCTGTCTCGACCTACAAAGGGCACCACCATAATCATAAAAAAGCTAATGAAATCATTCCATGTAAAGCATCTCCCAGTAGGGTGACCATACTCTGTAAACCCAAAAAGAGGCACCATACCCTGCTTCTTGGAGATAATACAAAACCCCAGAAGATACTTAGACAGCAAAGACAACAAAGTAGCTTATAGTAGCTATGACCAATACATTTATTTGAACCGTTTTTCTATAACATTAACACTAATTATACCCCACAATGCTTAATTAGAAAGGAAAAAATCCTTTCCTCAAAAGCATATTTATATTATGAAAAAAATACAAATAATGTTTGTTTAACTGCAATCTTACTTTAGCCTAAAAAATAGAGGAATTTCTCAGCATTATTTTGTAAACAAAAGAAAAAGAGAGGTCTTACACTCTTTTTTTATTCTGACTAATGTAAAAATGTGAATAATTACTCAAAATTAAAGGCAAAGGAAATAAGATATTGCATTTTCTTGATTTTCTTTTACTTTATTCCCCCTGATCTTAAAGGTTTTTAAAATCTGTAGAACCTTTGCAGCTGGATATAGGTGCCGACTTTGCAGGCTCATTTGTGTGTAACATACTCTGTAGCAGCCATGACTAATGGGAATCACTGTGCACTGTTTTCTGTTTTGATTTGGGGGAAGGAGGGGCTGAAGTCTTTTACGTCATGATGTATGCAGTGTTTATGCTCAACATCTCAACAGGTTGGTGCATCGGAATAATGCCAGTGACCAAGGGCAGTGTTTTATTACCAATATTAATATAAAGAGTTCAATGCTGTGATGGCCACTTTAGAACTTCTTCTGAAATCAACTGTTTGAATTTCATGTAGCATATTTCTTAGAGATCTTTTTCTTCTGTGCACAATGGGCTAGTTTACTTCTTGCTGAGTACTTTAAACAGCAGAACACCCAGTTAAGCACATTGCACATAAGTCAAGCAACATGACAAGGAAAGCTGAGTCAAATGCAAGAGTCTCTGAGCAGAACACAAAGAAAGACCGCATGTTCACTTCAGGGCTCCAATGTTCCAAACAGTTTGGTTCACCAGAGTAGCAAAGTTAAGGTCTGATGAAGAGCAAGTGCACTTGAAGCATCCCCTTCCTGTTTGGAACATTGGAGCCCTGCAGTGTGCAAGCCGTCTCTCTCTTTGTTAAGTTCAGCAAACCATGCATTGCCACTCCAAATAATGAAAAAGGAAAACAACATTTTGACAATATGAGTAATTCATACAGATAATTTGTCTGGAGAAAATGGTCAGAGCTGTGGATGTTAAGTGCTTGTTAGGAACAAATCCAACACGCATGTTTTTTCTGATAACCATCTAGAAAAGCTCTTGTGTTCAACTGTCAAGGTGGTGCTTTATGCTTAACATATATGGTGCATAACTACTGGTGAAAAATGCTGTGCATGCTCGAGAAACACAGATAGTGGTCGTACCATGGATCTGCATGAGGGGTGGAATATACATCTGCCACAAAAGACAGAACATTTTTGTAAGGAGTAACCCCATTATTAGATACAAAGCTAGCAGACTGGGAGGGACATTTCTCAAATCCAGCACATCACTGTGTTTACATACCAGCGGCATCACTGCTGCCTTGATCATGTAGACATGTTAAATATCTGAAACAAACAAAAAACAATTGACAGAAATCTGGGAAACTGTGTGTCTGAAATATAATTTGAATGTGAAACCTGTTCAGCAATATTTTGCATTTTTAACCACTTGTATTCATCTATATGCTCTGCAGCTATGTGATACTTGAGGATATACATTATGCTGTTTTGAAAACAGAGTTCAGAGGAGACATTTGGCAAATTCATTAAACAGCTGTTGTCAGAAGTTCATCAAACAGATGATATTTTCTTTTGTGCTGGTAAAAGGTGATGTCATTCTGGTAAATTAAAGTAACTTATTAAAAGTAACAGACAGATTTATGCAAAATCTCTTGCAGAACAATAAGTCCTTCACAAGTGTTTTTTACTTGTGGGGGATTTTCACTGCTTCAGGGTACATATGTCTCACTGACTCCAGTGTGTGTACATATGTAATCGTCAGTATAAGATGAGAATGCTACTTTTTTGCAGATTTAACACACAGAAATGGAGTTTCAGGTCACTTACCAACTGTGGTTTTCATAAATGTGGCCAGAAAAAGCTTAACTTTGGAAAAAAACAATGACATAACTGGGTAAGGCCCTTTGTGTTTATATGCAAAGTGTATGCCAAGTTGGCAGGGTTCTGATTTCTTTGCATCTGCTCAGTAAAGTTAGATTTAATTGCATATTGTTCTCAATCCTTTTATAGCAAAGCAAGGGAAAATAAATAAACCATGTTCAACATTTTTTAGTAGTGTATAGAACAGATTTATAATTACCACAAGCTCAAGAAAACACTCAATACAGTTGCATCCATTTTTCTTAGAATGTTCTATGACGCTTGACATGGGGTGATTACGCATTGTCTCCACTCACTTCAACTTAAATTGCAGAAAAATTCACAAACACCTCTGATGTGGAGAGAATAGGAAAAATAGAGGGGAAAATGTGTTGTTTCTTAAAAATGTATAATTGTGGACATAGCCCTAGGGCTTCCAGGTGCTTCTCTGCTCTTCGCTGCTTGTCGTCTTAACTTTCATCTGTCAAAACTGTATGTCTCTCCTGAGCAGATCCAGTGAGAAGGAAAGGCAATTTTGTGTATTTCAAATGTTTTCTGCTTTGTTGTCATTAATGAAAGGCTAAGATTTCTTCCAACACTAGGGTGAAGAAATATCCTCTTTTGCCTGGACATGTCTTCCTTTTTGGCGATACAATTATGTCCAAGGGGATTATACAAAATTCCCCAAAATATAGGGGTTTGCTCTGACTACTTGCCCTGTGCTCTTGTAAAAAAAAAAAAAAAAAGGTGAAGTGGAAATGAATTTTACAGACCAACTCCAGATATACAGTAGAGTCCCTCTTTTTATTGTGGTTGAGAATTTTTTTTGGCCCATTCAAAGTGAAATTTTGAGATGGTGAAGTCATCATTTGGACATAAAAAGCCTAAATTTTGAGATGAAAGACCACATTTTGAAAAGAAAGGCAAAGTCAAGTGTGAGATTTAAAAAGTTAAAATTTTGAGACAAAAAATAATTAAATCTTGAGCTGAAAAGTAATGAAAAGGAGAGAAAAAGGCAAAACTTTGAGCTAAATAGTCAAAATATTGAGATAAAAAGTCAAATAAGTGAGATATAGTCAAAGGAGTGTGATATGTCAGCCAATATCTTGAGCTAGAAAGTCAAAATTATGAGCTAAAGAGTAAAACTTTTAAGATAATAAAGTCAAAATTGCAAGATGAAAAGTCCAAATGTTGAGACTAATGGTCAGAATTTTGAGTAAAAAAGTTGAATTTTTGTCTCTAATTGCCATTTCTCTACTTTATGTTTGCAAAAATAGATATTTGTGCTTTTTTACAAAAAATAATTCTCAACAATGTCAGGATTTTATTAATATTTTCATCTGCAAATAGGCTTATATACATATATTTTCTCCCAACAGAAAAGGAGTGTCTTAAAAAAAAAAAAAGGGCTGTGGAGCTACTTTGCTGTCCTTTAGTATCTTTGGGTATTCCCTCGAAGAGGCCAGATGGGGGTCCTCTGTTTTGGCTTTTAGTATGTTCACATGTTCACCCTAGACAACACAATGTTGAACTTCTACCTTCAAGACTTGCATTTACACTGCCCAAACAATAACAGAGATTGCCAGTAATATAAAAATAATAGAAATCTCATTTTTGAGGTCTTTTTCAGAACACATGAGAAATAAATTGAGTGAATCTTGCAGGATTTATGTTCTAGCTGGAGCCAGACATGCATATTATTCCATTTCTTACCTGTGAAGCCCTGATAATATTCATCCTCCTGCTCTTGAATGAAAACCTTCAAATCACGGCTATGTAACAAAGCAGTGTTGAAGCCTCTAATACTGTAAAAACAACCAGAAAACAAACCCTGTAAGCAGTAGCATTGTCCTGGAGCGTAGCAGCAGCATGAGAAAGTCCTGTTTAGGAGTTCAGACATGCACTGCTCTCTTTGGATAGCCTCAGAACTGAAGAAAGCCAGGATTTCCTAAAGCCCAGAATGGGGAGCTCCGAACAGATTGATCTCCAACAAGGGACTGTCCATTCTTTGGCAGTGAGCTGAGCAGAAAGAACAAAAAAGTGTTTGGTGGGAGAACGGTCTCAGGCAGACCACAGCTGATCTACAGGTCAACTTGCAGCAGACAAGAGAAGTCAAAAACTTCTGTGTCTGTGTGTCTTTTGAGGCTAGCTCAGAATGGAGCCCTTCTGCTTGGAAATCAGCATGGACAAGTCAAGAGCAAGTAATACCTAATATACATAGCAAACATTAGGAGCCTTTCTTTGTCTTTAACAGTCATTTGTACAAGTCAATGAAACTGTTTTGTTATGTTTTTAATCATTTCTGTGTCCTGAGGCAGTGTAAATAACTTATTTCTAACAAGATTCTCATTTCTTATACTCAGTTCTTTAAAGCTACATTTCAAGGCCAAATAAGGAAACTCTTGCACTTTGGGGGGAAAAAGAAGCATCTAACAAGCTACTATTTTATTCACGAGTTTGAGGCGGAGACTTGGCGGGATGTGAAACCACTGTACCGCAAAGACGCCTCGGTGTGTTTATCATGAAGAACTGAAGATTATTGATTCTGAAAGTTTGTTGTCCAACCATTTATGTGTGTTTATCTGTATTTGTGAGTGTGTCTGAGCTGAAGTGGGAGCTGGCGCGCACCCTTGGAATGCTAGTACTATTGCAACAACCATGGCCATTTAGTGGGTAGGTTACACTTCATCCTCCAACTCCCATGACTCTCATGTTCTGGATTGCTTAACACATATTTTGACCTTACAGACATTTTGTACTCTAGGTGAAAAGTTTTCTTTTCCACACTTGTGTGAAATCTTGCATTGAGACAATCTCTTGCATATCATAATCCCTTATCACACAGGATTCCTAAAAAGTATTTTTCTGCTTTGTTGCATGTAGAAATGCAAAAAAAGTTTTCTTTTATTTTTTTTCAATCCCCTCCCCATTTTTCTCTTTTTATTTTTTACCTTAACAGTATAAAAGGAGGTCACTCCAGGTCTGTTTTCCTTGCTTTGTTGGACTCTTGGGGCGGTCAGTAGGCCAGCCTTGTATGTTCTTTGGGTCTTAGAGTGTTTGTATCTCACAAACATGTCAGTGATGTATTTGGTGCTGAGCCACAGACACTTCTTCAGACCAGAAAAGACCTTTGAAATCAGTCCTCTGGTTGACAGGTAGCCAGCGTGAGGATTCTCAAAAAGCAGTTGTGTGCTCATACTTGTCTTTGTCAGAAGTATTGCAGCAACAATGTTAACATGCTGAAGTTGCACAAACTCTTATTTTGTCTGTGAACAGACTGTTAGTTATTCTATCTGCAGGCACATACTAGTCTCTCAAGATTTGGCCATGACATCATTCATCTTACTCTTCAAGATTTTTTTGTGTGGCCCAAAGACAACAATATCCTTAAAAGGTCTTAGACCCTTAGAGCCCAGTGTAGGGCATTACAATTTCCATAATAAAGGTGGGGTCTGCAGGAATATTTGTCACTTTGTTAACACAACATCCAAACTGGGTTCCTCCTCCTTGGCTCAGTGCCAGTGGCAACGCATGCCCACTGTCTCTGACTCACTAGCCCAGCGAGCACCTGCAGCATCACATTTGTGCATGAGAGTGACTCAAGAGCTGCACACCTGACTTCCTGCAGGTACATGAGGTATCTTGCTAATACTGCATCACTTTTTCTCCGTGTTATGACCGCTACTGTTGCAGATTGGTATAGCTTTTACAGCTTGCTATCATCAGCATGCAGAGTTACGTGAGCACTTGGCGTGCTCTGATTGGCTGGTCACCACACCTGGTCCCTGCTCAGAAACATACCGAGTTAACCCAAACATCAATATGCAAGCAGAGGAGGGGGTTGAGGCAGATGCAGACACTGCCTCAAATTCATAAAGCCCAATGGTATTTTGGGTCTTCGATGTCATTAAAGGTGGCATTAAAAGGTCTTTAAAAGTCTTGTTTGACTTGCTCGGACCTGCAGATAACCTGTGATTGGAGAATAGTTTGTTGCATCTAGTCAGTGATTTCTTAAAAAGAAATATCTTCTCACCTCTTTCCTTTGTCCTCACAAAACCCATATGTCCTTTTCTATTCTACTGATCTTCAAACTTGAACCTAAAATCAGGAGGGATAGATAAAATAAAGGCAGTGTTCCCAGATTTGTTTTCAAACCAAACCTTTGTTGAAAACACGAGTTTGAGGTTTTTTGGTTGTTACAAAATCATTAAATCAAAATAAGTTATTAGAGTAGGATGTCACAGTAAGTGCAGAAAGTTTTATGTTTTATACTTTGCTTAAAGGAGATATGAATCAAATTTATGGGATTGGAGGATCTTGCTGCCAGCCTTTTATGTAATCTTTGCCTCAGGATTGGAGCCATTGTTCTTGGGAGGGATGTCATCTCCCTGAGCTCCAGGTTTCTTAACGGATGGACCATGGATAAAAGTTTTGCAGTAACAAAAGCACAGTGTGTCCTAGTTGCTGCTGACACTGACAGCAGAAAACCCGAGACAAGCACCCAGGATCCTGGGTTTGTGCATGTGCATAGTAGCACCTGACAAGTGGAAGAACTCGTTGACGGAGCAAAGTTATGAACCTTGGGGTTCACCTGGGGTCTCAAAAGCAACACGGTCTTATTCTGTCTTCTGCACTGTGATTTATTAGTTTTAATTCATTTGAATACCAGCGATATGCTTCATTGCTCATAGCATTAATCTGACGATAAAATCTGATGTTACAGTGAGTAATGACTCTGGTGTATCAATTGCCAATGTCAAGAAACAGAGTTGGGAGAATGTAACCTAAAGAGGCATAAAACATTTAAATGCAGTCATGTATAGAAAGTATAGATTTTCACTGCTGATTGTGTTTTCATAGACCCATTTGTCTAAAAGTTGTGACAGAAATGCAGTGTTGCATGTGGTAGTATTTGTTCACTCCAGTTTTATTTCAAAATTGTTTGGAAAGTATTTAGCAGTTGAGTTCCAAGTCACAAATCAGATCTGTGCAAGAATCTTGTAACATTTGCAAAATTACCCTTTTTGCAACTCGTGCTGATGAGAGCAAACAAATGTTCCATCTTTGTGGCATCATAGCTGAAAGGGGATTTGGATAGTGGGAGGAGATTTCACTGTACACTGTGGCTTCAAGACAACTGAATTCAAAGCAAATTCCAAGGTAGCTGTCAACTTTAAAGGAATGAATAGGAATTTGTACTTGGGGCACTAAGAATACTCATTTTCCTTCTTTGCTTTTTCTTTGGCTTTTCCAGTTAAGCTGAGCGGTAGAAGGGTGTGTTGTGCTAACACACTCTGTCAGGAGTCTGTATGGTATTGATTGCTGGAGTGTATGATGATGATGGGCTTTGACAGCACACTGCGTGGACCTGAGCTTAGTCAGATAGGAGCCTGCTCTGTCTTCCGTCTGCGAGGGCCCAGGGTCACGTTGGCAAAAGCCCGCATCCCTGTGTGCGCATGAATGCCCTCTAACACGGCCCGCGAGGCCATGCATGTAGATAAGAGGGGAGGAGAAATATGGCTCCAATCTTTAACATTAAGATAAGAGCATCAGCTAAATGTCGGCTCTGCACAGTTGACATCACACTTTTTTATCTACCTTCCCTTGAATGAACTTTGAAAACTGTATCTACATCTCAAAATATGCTCCAGTCTAAGAGACAGAACATTTTGGCTTCATTACATGTTGGAGATGTGTTTAATTTGGATGACCAGTTACCTTTTTTTAAAGGTTCACAAACAGATAAAACTCCTGAAAATGTTTAATTTACAAAAATGTGGAACATGTATTCATAGCAAGAAAAAATATTGAAGCTTTATGGGAAAATCTCAGTTTTGATACCATGTTCATCTAGTGATGTGTAAAAGTAAGAAGAATGCATCACAAAATGAACATGTGCATCCATATTGCATTTTATTAATAGATAATTGATAAATTACTGTATTGACCCGAATAAAGGACAAGGTTGCTTTTATTTAAAAAAATGTGGAAAACTTCTGGACCCAAATTTGAACCTGCTGGCATGTTAAGACCTGAAGAAAAGTTTGCTCTGAACTCAGAAAGCTGGTTTAAGTCCGGGACCCAAAAAAAGTTGGTTCCAGCTCAGGGACTGTGATATTAACGTCAAGTCTTATTCTGTGCTTACTAAATAAGCAGGTAGTTGAGGAATTCAAGGAAAATGGAGAAGAAGGGTGAGGGGACAAAAGTTTTGATAGCAATGTGGTTCAGCACATTTTATTTTTTCACAGACACGTTTACTTTACCAATCTCTTTGTTACATTTTGTACCAAGAAATACATGGAAGTTTTGAGGTTTCTCTCTGCGGTTTTGTCCATAGGCAAAATTGTCTACACTGATGAGATATCTCTATGCAAGCCACACTCAATTGTCTTCTCTGCTGGGAAATTACAGTAACTTTGAGGATTTGGATATGACTGTATCTGTAATACCATTATTGAGAATAGGAACTGGTATAAAACTAGTGAAAACCAGAATGACGTCTAGGATGTAGGATACAAAAAAGGTTTGATTGAGTCTATCAGTGCCATTTTCAAAATGTACTTTTCTTGCTTCTCTTAAAGGAAATTACTTCCACTTTAATGACAGTCCATATGAGATCGCCTTCTCCATTCAAAAGAATGAAAAAGCTTTCAAGAAAATTGTTCATACTCATACCTGTGTTTTCTGTGCTTTCCATATTGGAAAAATCACTTCTTTCCTCTCTTCAGGTGTCTTTGAGTTTAGAAAGGGAAAGAAATATGACAAAAGTCCTTGCAGAGTGTCTTATATACATATGGTGTATGTATTTCCATGCACTTTCAGATGTGGATTTTCCATTCATTTGTAAGTGAATTACTCTCAAGCATCAGGCTAATACTGCAGACATATGCTCCTATGTCAGGGCATATTAGAGGCTCTGCTGTGATTTGTGTTTCTCCTCTCTGATCTATGCAAAAGTAAATGAAAAGAAAAACCCTGGCATCGGCAGCTGACCATAGGTCCATAGTATGTGTTTTCAGAATATTTACCAACCAGGGCTCAAACTAATGAGCTGGACTGAGTGAAAGCTTTCATCAAATCCACTTTAGACATTGTAAGCAGTGTTTTTGCCTGTAGGAGTCACTCAGCATGACTGGCTCCATAATGACCTCCAATAATGTTCTGTGCGATTGTTGCCTTGCAGCTTCAGTCTCTGCTCAGCCCCTCCATTCTCTTGGACCAGTATGATCAAACAGAGAATGTGTACTTGTCTGATTAGGGATGAATGCTGCTGAGCTTAAATACTAAACCTAAAAGTTATGTTTTGGACAACAGAAACAGTAAAATATGTAACCGATAACGTTTGGGTATCAAAAGCCTGTACCAACTTATAACTGTGTAGGACTTTGTAAAAGCCATGGGCTCACCCAGTATTTCAGTTTCTCTTTTCATACCTCACAGTGCAATGCTTTTAACTTATTGCAGATGTTTTCTGATTCTGATAGTGGGTTTGAGCTATGCATATTTGGAGTGCGCGCACTGTGAAAGCAGTGGTTCTGGCTTTTTGCACATCTTTCCATTTGCAGTGTGATCCCACTGTATGCTTTGGTCTTTTTCATGTATTTAAAGATGTTCTTTGCAGCAGGTTTCCCAAGATGAAGATAATTTGGGGAGGTGCTGGTTGTCTTCCCTTGTCAGTGGTGAAGAATGGACATTCTTTATTTTCTTTTTGTCACAAACAGAGTGGCATTACTTTAGTTTCAATAAGCATGCTTATTTGTCAGGATAATCAACATGGATATTTTGTATATAGTGGATCCTGTCCAGCAATCCCTGCAGCAACAGTGTTAAAAGCTGTGACATTTCCCCTCATGATTTTTAAGGTTGAGTGACAGCAGAGCAGAGAGGACAATTTAACTTAAAATCAACCCAAGCAGGCAATGGATTTGTATCTTAATGGTTGCCAATGGTTAGCAACTGGTGTAGAATCATTGGGGCTGTTTTCTACTTTTATAAAAATAAGATTGTATACATAATTTATGTGGAGTTAATGAAATAATCCTGTCAACATGTTTGTATCTTAAATTAGAAGCTGGCTAATAAGCCTGGCCTCCACTTCTCATCAGAGTCTTGTGACACCCTGTTGGGGTTCTTTTATCCATAATTACCCACTAGTCATACATTACCCCTTATGCATCCTTGCTTTCAGTTTTTTCGTACTCCTGAGTTTGAACAAACTGTAAATCGAAAATAGAATAAATTAGGAACAAATATATATAAGTGTTGGATATAAGTGGCATTTCTGTTGGTTTTCAGTTTCTGCTTAAAAAACAGTTTTGCTCCTCTGATTATCCTGCATGCTTCTGTGGATTTCTACCCTGGAGGTTCCTCATGCAACCTTAATACAGATAAAAATAAGTCATTCAAAATTTTGTTTCTTTTAAGCAAAATAAGTTTGAACAAGATCAAGCAATTCAGAAACATTTTTTCTCATCATACCAGCATGACTGGAGATTAACAATAAACAAAATGTCACTTTGAATAAAGATGCTCACTCAGAAGTGTTAGTCATGTACCGAGTTATTATTGATCCATGAAAAGGTACAACAGCTGAAACAAAACATATTGGATCCTTCTCTGAAGGTACCACCTCAAGGCTCGACTCCCACTCAGGCAGTAAGTGATTAGAAGCAGTCATGGCAAGTGGAGCAGAGGAACTAAGAATATCATTCCAAAGTGACAGCGATCAATAGCAATAATGGTTGTGAGGAGAAGTGAAGGACAGGCAGTAAATCCTGCCAATCAGCCTGATGAGGAGGATCTTTATTGGTTGATTTATAGCAGCTTCCTTTTTGTCTTTTGGTTTCTTTATTGGAATAGTGATAAATAATGCATCTTAGAAAATTACACAGTGTCCTTGGTTTCTTGAATGAAGTCCCAGTCCAGCTGGCAACCACAGTCACTTCCTAGAAGAAGGTCCAGATATCCCTTAGCAACTGTCGACAGAGATAGGGTCATTAACATTTCCTCGAACAGTCAATGACACTGTATTTGACATATTGTTTGTCCAAATGGATTTTCTGCAGAACCAATACTTTTTCCCAACTAAATATGTGAAAGTAGCTCTATGTAAACAGGCTTGATTAAACGCAGAATAGACATGCTTCAGTTCATCTCAGTCCCTTATCCACATCGTTGTGTGCAAGAGGCCAGGAAGGCTGTAAAACATGACAGAACTTAAACAAGGGCAATGTGTGTGTTTTTAAGTGGAAAATTAGTTGTGAACCGTTTTGTCAAGTATTTAAAGTATCACCATGGCATTCAACATCTGCCACTATAGCACTATAGTGTTGATACAATCATCATTTGTTATCCTGGCACTAGAGATAGGATGAATATAGTTGGGCAGAGAAGAGAGGGGTTAATGTGTCTTACTTTTAATTGATTATTTGTATTGGAGGCAAAATGTATGGAAGTGTATTGTATTCATGCAAGAAAAAGAAACAAAGCAAAACAAAAAAATCAGGGTTTCTAACTGAATAAGCAACACACTGCTACTGTAAATTCAGAAAAGCACTTCAAGGCAACACAATGAACCTAACATGCCCAGCTTGTTAAGTTTAAAATAGCTTGTATTTTGCTCTAGGGTCAATAAATTGAGATATTCTGCTGTCTTTATGTGACATAGATAGAACTGTTCTTTATTTGAAAACACTGTGCAGTAGTGCGAGGCAGATTGATCCAAATATCAATACTAACATTGGAATCAGTTGAGTTTTTTGCTCCACAAAGGGCCCTGAAACTTACAGTAACTTCAGGGAATAGAAATTGATGAGACCTTAAATTTCAAATGTATCATAATTGAGAGAATTTGATAAAGGATGCAGAGCGTTTTATCGTGTATTGTTGCTCTAAGCATCTAGTCCATAACCCACCAATTTGGTACTTTTCCCAGTGATGTGAAGATCACTTGTAAAATACAATGGTTTGTGGCCTGAAAATAACCGAACCAACATGGTAATTCTTCCAGTTAGATCTCTGCCGCATAAGCATTTCAAGAGCTTCATTCTTGTCTCATCCACTGTTGTAGTAAACAACATGAAGGACCACTTCTGTTAAAACAAGCAGTTCAAGCAGTTTTCCAATGAATAGGTCACCTTGAATGTTTTCAGTTTCACAATGTCCCCTCGTGTGCTCAGTCTCATGAGTCCTGGCGGACTTTTTCCTTTGTGATCCCCAGTGAATGGAGCAGGCAGCGGCAGCAGCAGGACACATGAGCAGCCCTCCAGAGATCTACCCCTGGTGCTCTCAGGTGATCTGCTTGCGTGGATCCATTTACCGGCAGCTGCCATGGGAGGTTTGAGCCCTCTTAAAAAGTCTGTGTCAGGCTTTGGTTACAGTCCGCAAAGTCTGAGGTAGTGGTGGAGAGAAGGGACAGCTTAGGGCCTGGGGGGGGGTTCTGTGGACCTCCTGCTGTGGGTTCAAAGAGAGGTCTTCAACAGCTGTGGGTCTCAGGGGAGGTTCAGAGGGTTGTGTGGGCAGTGAGGAGGGCGGTTTTAAGATCACATGGCAACACAATCTAACCTCAAAAACTAACTGTTTGTATTGGTTCTCACATTTCCTCGAGAGGGAACGCTGTGCTTAGTTTTCGTCACAGCAGGAGTACAGTTATCCCTGTTGTCATGTTTCATGTCATGTGCCAGAGAACATGGTGGTCTGGTGTAAAATTGTCATACAGTTCCTATTCTGCTTTGGAGAGAAACTTTTTCCAGTACTGAACTTTTTGCAGTTAACTGTCGTGTCCCATTACAGAGGAAACAAAACCAGCTGCCAAAAACACACCCAAAAAAAAAAAAAACATTATGGAGACGAGACGGGGGAATGCCATTATCAGCTCTGAATTGATCATGCTGGTGGTAAATGGTTAAAAAACCAGTACTACCAGTGCTTTTTTAGTACTTTTTGACCAATCAAAGTGCTTTTACACTTCCAGTCTCTTTTGGACATCTATACCACATTTACACTTCTGATGGCAGAGACTGCTTTTATCAAGAACCATAAGTTTAGCTAACTCCTTCATACCCATCCACACACCACTGACCAACAGTGGGAGCAATCTGGGGTTCAGTTTCTTGCTCAAGGACACTTCAGCTATGATAGAAATCTCGACCTTCTGATTGAGTGATGAGTACCGCTGAGAAAGAAAATGGTTCAAATGGAGATTACTGTTTGTAAAACTTTATTTCCAGGTTGCAGCAAATAATATATCAGGATATCTGTAGCCTGAAGGGTTTCTGCCAGAAGGCTCTTTGAAAACACCTTGCTCCTGTAACTTCTGTTTAATTAAGTTTCGATTTGCTTATCGAGCCATATCTAGACTGAATGATGCCTCCCATCCTCAGAGGAACATCCTAACCCACTCTGCTGCCTTCCACACTGTAAACCATTAAATCCTCCTCTCCACACTCCCTAAACTTGGCATCTCAGGATCTGACCAGTCGTGATTCAAGTCCTACCTCACAGGCAGATCACACGGCGTAACAACAGGGATACCCTCGGGGTCAATGCTTGGTCCCCTCCTCTTTTCCTTATACACCACCTCACTTGGTGCAGTGAACCACTCTCATGGTTTCTCCTACCACTGCTATGCTGTCGACACTCAGATTTTCCTGTAATTTCCACCTGGTGACTCAACTGTCTCAGCTCGGATATCAGCGTGTCTGGCTAATATATCCTCATGGATGAAGGAACACCACCTTCAACTGAGCTCATTGTCTTCCCAGCATGTCCCTCTGTTCAAACACAGATCAGTGTTCAGCTTGAATCAAACCAACATGTGTTCAAAAACTCAGCCAGAAATCTGGGTGTCAGGGTTGATGACCAGTTGACCTATAATGTCCATGTGACCACAATTGCTCCGTCTTGTTGTTATGCCCTCTGTAACATCAGGTGGATCAGACCTTACCTGACACAACAGGCCACACAGCTTCTGGTACAGGCCCTTGTGATTTCACTCATTGATTACTGCAACTGTCTCCTGGCTGGCCTCCCTGTGTGCACATTCAAACCTCTGCAGATGATCCAGAATGCAGCAGCATGTCTTGTATTTACCAACCCAAAAGAGCACGTCACCCCACTACTCATCTCTCTTCACTGGCTTCCAGTGGCAGCTCGAATCAAATTCAAAGCTCTTCTCTTGGTTTACAAAACCTTGACAAGAATGGCTCCGGCCTACCTGGATCTCACTCTCTATGATTGAATCAGAAGGTCTCAGACTCAGCTCTTACTGAATATTTAGCATTGACCATGCTGAATATAGACTGTCGTTGACTGTTATTATATGCTGACTAATGCTACCGCTATTATATATTAGAAAATAATAAAAAAAAATCTTCTGGCACCTTATTACACCAGTGGCCAATAGCACTTACTTGAAGCTCTTTGCCTCAACTACTAAGGTTTTTCCCTCCATGACTAATTTCTTGCTTGTGTTGTACGTCACTTTGGACAAAAGTGTCTTCTAAATGAAATTGTAGAATTGTAGAATTCATGAATTGAACCATGAGCTTAATCAGCACAAGATCGGATTATTCAAATGCATGCAAACATCTTAGTCAGACCTAAAATGACACGTCTAGATAGATGACCTGGATAGTGTGATTGCTATTGGGGTTGGATTCGGCAGAACCGGGCAGGTAGGCCTCAGTCGGCCTTGGTGTTCAGCACGAGCAAATTTGTGTTGGATGAAGAAGATGATTGTGATAATAGCGACGCTGTGCTCCAATACAACAAACAAACACCATAACAAAAGAGTCATGGTGGATCAAATTTGTATTTAAATCAAAACACATATTATGCAGGAGACAAAAAGCTACAGCTACATCCATCGTGATACAGATGCAGCTTCGCTTATCAAAAAGAACGTAGCACCACCAACAGGTTAAGACACCTGTTTACCAGGTATTATTGCTTGGTCACTTTTACAATAGATTTTTGATTATTAATGGATCACCTTGATTTTTCAGGTGTCTTTTCACTGAACTTGATTTCTTGCTTCTGTAGTACTTGCACTAATACTTAAACAACATCTAACTTAACCAAACTTGATTTTTTTTACCCCCTTTTTATAAGCTGTGATCCACTCAACGTGGATTTCAAAAACTACACAATGACCCTTCAGAGTAACACCTCTTAAAACGCACAACAGGATAAAAGCTTTAACTTGTGGGGCTCCTTTGATTAATGTATTCCCTGAGCTTTGATCAGTAAATGACCTAATTGTAGATCTTTAGATAAGTATAAATGAACTACAAGTGTATCTGACTTTTCAATCACCCTGCCTATTCTTGTCTTCACTGGTTAGAATGTCCCAGTAACACAATACTGTATAAATATTTGTCCGACATAACTGCGGCTCTATTCAGCTGATGGTTCGGCTTCAGCTCCAGCACAAAGGTCCCTTATCCCAACCAAGTAACTCTACACTGGCCTCCCTGGTCATTATTGATGGCCTAGTAAGTGTTACAGTTACAAACCAATTACTCTGCTATTAATGTTAGATGAGCTGCTCGACAAGTACAGCTTGATGCTTATCAGCTTTCCCCTGTTATGTGCCTTTTTACTTTCACTAAATTGTACACCTTCTCCTGCTTGTGGTTTCAGTCTCTTGTGAGTCAGGGGTGAGACTGACAGCTGGCAGTCTTAACCCTATATCAGGGGAAATTTCTTCCAGTTCAAAAGGTAAAGAAGTCAAGAGGTGAGCAACATGTCCTCTCGATGGCTCTGGGAAATCTGGTGGACCAGTAAAGTGATATCACACCGCAGAGGAGGAGAAACAGGGGGGGTGGGGGGGTGGAGATCAAATGCTGCCACCTCCATACTTAGTTTTACCATCACACAGAAAGAGTGAGTCTTCAGGTCAATGAAAGGTAGAGCATTTGAGTGACTCTCTAATGCACAAACAGAGGGTTTACCCCAGAAGTGTGTTTGATATATGCCGGACAGGTCTGTGCAGAAGAGAGGAGAGACTTTCACAAATCAAGTCAACACCCTGAACATCTCCGTCAACAGCCTCTGCAGAGAGACATCTATCACCACATCCTCTCACCAACACCCTGAGAGGAAACTGACACCAAGTGTACCATTAACCTCACTGTTTAACCTAAAAACAACTGATAGGAGCTGGAGCTAAAGGTAGAGTTTCACTTATCTGAACTCAAAGACAAATAAGGATTTGAAAATGAATTGATTAAAGAATTCAGATTGGCAAATTTTTTCCCATTTTGTCAATTTCTATTTCTAGTGTTCCGCACACAACTCAACAACAGCGATTTGTTTTAAAATGAAATTTTTGAAACATTTCTGAAACATTCTTCAGGGAATCACATGAGAAATGGTGAAAATTTCCCTTCATGGGTAATGGAAATGGATTGGAAAAATTGATTAAGATGTCTGTCATTGTTGACATTTGAAAGTCAACAGATAACTTTAGTAAGCGCTCAACAAACAGTTACTTCTCTGAAAATAACATTTTCATCTCAGTTGATGTGATTTATTTGGAAATTTATACTGAAATGGTTATATTAGTTCCTGATTCTTACACATAATTGTATGTCAAAAACAGAAAAAGATGAAAAATGTCCTGAAATATTTAACAGTAAAGGTAAAAGTGCTGCTAATGTATCCACAACTCAAAAATTACAATTAATTTAATTTAAGAATCTGGGTTAAATAACTTGACTGAACTATTGTTACCTGGACTATCAAGCTAATTGGCCACTGCAAGGTTTCAGAATCATCAGGTATTAACACTTGAGACTGTTTTCAAAAAGATTTCAAAGAAATATTTTTGTTCTTTCATCTTTTAATCTTAAATCTCATGCAACTATGTAACTTATGCCTACGCAACTGTTAGAAAATAAACAATTCAGTGGTGTTTCATCCATCTTTCTAAAAAAAAAAAAAGTACATAATTAAAATAAAAAAGTCACTTAGTGTAACCATTTAAATTTTCAGTAGATCTCTATGGTGTTTTGTCCATGAGGTTATTGATCTGCCGCAGTCTTTCCCTCTGGACTCTTCGTATTCCTTTTTGGTGTCTTGGGCCTAGATCTTGACTAATTTTTGTTTTAGTTCGATACAAAACAAAGACATGTGATATTATGAAAAGATAAGACATCTGCTATGTGTAAAACAAAGCCTACACAATAATAGAACACTTACCTGCTTAGTCAAAGACCTTAAGTCTGATGATAAATTATTTGTGAAGCCATGATTTATTTTAACCTTTGACATTTAACCATGCTTAAACTACTCAACTATTTGTCTGAATAAGCAAGTCAATTTGATACTACAAAACAAAAAGATTTTTAATGAGTCATTTTTAATAGGTATAGATGTCCACTCTCATTCATTGGTATTATTTTAAGTTATCAAAAATCTAATCAAAGAAGTCAACCTCACGATGGTGCTACAGGCACAGAGTCTGCAACTGGACCACAAATTAAACACCTATTTAGAGAATCACCGCTTCCACTAATTACAGCTTTCATAACTGTCTTGTTCCCTAACACAGGAAAGACAATCTCTCATTCACGCACACTTAAAAACACAAACACACACACACACACCTATGTCTATGTAGGTGGTGTTAGTGAAGTCATACATCAGCAGTTTTGCAGAAGAGCATGTCCTTAAGATTATGATAAAGAGGAAGCAGGCATTTCCTCCTCAGGAGAGATGTTTTCCGCTCCGTGTCCTGTCTGATTAGTGAGACCAGAGCCTCTTCCCCTGAACTGCACCTCTCCACGCATTTACAGAAAAGGTTTCATGTCATACAGCGTGTTGTGAAAACGCTCTCCATTGCACTGAGACGGAAAGTGGTTCTATTATTCATAACTCTGCTTTAGCTGGCACTCTATCATGAAATTGTCATGAGATAAGTCTTTGCAGCTTTGTAGCCACAGTCGCCTGTTTTGACCTGGTCGATTCAACCAAAACTTCCTCCAAAAAAGTGACATTTCTTTTCATTTCAGGTTTTAAAAGGGTAAGATTCCTTGAAGCAAAACTTCAATTGTAAATATGTCCAAACAACACAACCACAACAGAGTTCACTAAAACTGGAACCCCATGATTGGTGCTCATGGCTGTGAAAGAAGTTTGAAAAAAATCTGCCCAGTTGTGTGAAAAGTGGAGTTTGACGTGTCTCCTGGAGTCCGTCTGGGGGCTGTTAGAAAGGAGATGCATTATCTGAATGTCCAGCGAAAGTGGGGGGAGAGTGGCTCGCTGAAGTTTATGGAGATTTATGGCCCCTTTCTGAGGCCTTAATTGCCTCCTTCTCAGTGGGGAGTCCTGGGAGGCCCGCGGTGAGCAGTGACTACCACCGGGGCTCCTGCAGGTGGGCCAACCAAATTCACTGTTTACCAAGACTTGTTATGGAGACAAATGGTGTCAAGGAGCGCTCCAAAACCAGACGACAAACAAAGAGGAGGAAGAGAAAAGAGAGGGGACGGACAGCTGGCCACTGAAAGCGTCCAGGACTTCAACTTGGCCTTTAGAGGGAGGGAAAAAGAATTACAAGGGCTTTGGATTTATTGCTACCCATTAATTATCTACGTCTGATGAGAGCCGCCATCAAGCAGTGACAGACAGAAACTTTTGAACTTAATTTAAGTATGTTCAGTTCTCCAATTAAAAGTTAGAAACTATTTTTTTTATAGCTTTGAAGAGGAAATCAGTTGTTTCAAGAGTTTTAGCCAAGAAGCTAATCTCAAAGTAGTAGCTACTACTTTGATAAAAAAAAATAAAAATAAGGAAAAAGCAAAAAAACAAGTGTTTTAGAGGGAATATTTCCCTGGTGAAGAGTCATCTTCAACTGTTTCAGTTTTCAGAGACTATCCATATAACTTTTTCACAGGTGTTTTAAACTTGTATTAAATTTACTTTGTCTTATGTTTTTTTAAATATATATTTGGCAGTCTTGTTTGAATGCTTTACTTTTGCTGTGCATGAAGAAATAGACGAGGTACCCAAAAAGACATCAAATTTGACATCAGGCTAAATCATAAAGAAGCATGAAACCTTGCAGTTGTTCACAAACAAGGTTATTCATAAAGATACTGAATAATGCAGCAAAGATACACAAAGTCCTGCAGTGGTAAAGAAATAAAAATGTTTTTCATTATACACCAAGGCAGAGGCAGCAGAGATTCTGTTTCAGTTTGTTTAAAGATCTCCTTCAGCTGACTTGTTTATCGACATCCTGGTGTCACGGTCAGTTCATTTTTTCAGGTTACATCAATAATATGATGGCATTCACCTGGTTTCACCTGGAGAGTCAATAAGATCTGCACAGCTTTTCAGAGCAGGGCTGAGATGTTTTCATGTGGATCACAGCACATAGTGTTGATCATGTTGCTCACAGGACGTTGTGTGCTGTTGCTCATATAGTGCTTGAAAAAGATAGATTTTTTATTTTACCCTGGATGTCTGGCCTTTGTAACCAACACAGGAAAAAAAAAGAGTACAGTAACATGATTAGGGCTGAGTGATTTGCAGAAATAATTGAATTGTGATAACTTTTCCTTATATTGCAATTTGGATTTATTTTGCAAATATTTCTGGGTTCACCATCTTATATGTTGTTGAACAAACACAAGCAAGAAATGTCTCTAAAAAATTTTTTTTAAAAAGCGCCAAATTAGATACATAAAACTAGGAACAAAAAGGCTTAAAAAAACCCCAAAACTTTCTTGTTTCATATAGAATTTCTTTTATCAGTTGCTTTATTGAAGCGGATAAGCTTTTTATTCACTGATGTTTTGAATAAGAGAAACATACATGAAGATGAAAAAAAGGCTTGTTGTTACTAAAATAAAGAACAGCACCTCAAAAATTAGAATATCAAAAAAAAAAAAAAAAAATTAGAATAACATGAAGAAGTCAAATATTTTTGTTCTTCATCTCAGAGAGTGAAACCAATGTAACATGTAGACTCAATAAAAATAGAGTGTTTTTTTATTTTAAGCCTTTGATTTTCCAAACATTGATGATTATGGCTAACAGATAATGAACACTTAAAATTCAGAGTCTATGAAAATTAGATAAAAAAATAATAATAACAATAAATAAAGGATATTTTAATCAGAAAACAGATAACAACAGATTTTAAATAGATCAGCCCTGAAAATGCTTGTGCTTTTTTAATATATATTTTTATTATTTTATTACATATATCGGTGTGAGCACAAAGCAAACTGGCTTAGCAGGCATGTGTGCACTTTGACTAAAGTGCTGACTTTGATCATTATGTTCATTGCTGGTTGTTTCCATTGTACTGGAAAGGTGCTTCAGTTCCATCTACTTCATTCCATTAAAGTGCTAAGTAAAAAGCACATGTGATGACAAAGTGTTGCTCATAATGGAATATATTCAAAAATGTTAAAATCAGTGTACAACTACTCCAAAAGAATTTTTAGAAGAAAGAATTTTTTTAATGTGAGCTTTTTAGGGCCTTTTCAGGGGGCACTATATGGCAATACCATGTTTCTATGTCGCACAGGATAAGTAGTAGTAGTAGTTGTATTGTTGCTGTTTTATAAGCCATATTTGGTCTTCTTTTTGAAGATTGGTCTCATAAAAGGTTATTCAAGGTTTTACACCCAGGGTTGTGTTTTCCTAGGCCAACACAAGTTTTTCTGTTCTGTTTTTATCCTCCTTATAGTTAACAAAACTACAGCCACGCTTATCAAATATAACTCTAATTACAAGTAATACTGTCTTTATAATGTTCAAGTACCTTTCTACATTTAAAAACCACAGGGGGGAAACGTGGTGATATGTCAATACTCTTTGCAGATGACAGGCTCATGTTTTTTGCAAAGGAACACGTCTTAAGTGACTGTGCGATGAGCCCCAGAGTGAGATGGCAGAGATGCAGTAAGTGCACTAATGACTGCCAACAGTGTGGCCACTCAAAGCATGAATAGTGCATAAAAATAGGGGCACATTTACACCAAACCACGCCACACCAGCCCTCTTCCTGTTTCCTGTTCTTGAGCTGGTATTCATTGAACTACGCTTATAAGTAGAGCATAAGCGACAAATGATGTCACCAGGAAAGTGTGAAGAGAGAGAAACACTGGAAACTGTGACTGTGAAGAGTAACAAATGAAGCAACAAGTCATCATTCAACGTCAAAACAGAGCAAATGCTTTGCTGTCACAGTCAGCTCACTGACTGGGTAATAGAGGAGTTTATAAAATGCAGCAGCATCAATGCAAGTAGTAATAACTGTGCTTTCTTCCAATGATTAACATCATTACTTTCAATTAGCTGTGTTCCACCGCCCACCTGTCCATTAAGCCTCGGTCCAGCAGGAACATCAAGCAATTTTGTTGTTTGAAAATTCAGCAGAGTAGTCATTAGAAAATTAACCTCTGCCTTTTAGCCATTGTTGTGCATAAAACTAAGAGCAGGTACCAGGCAACAGGCCTCAATTAATACATGAAATAGGCTCTGTGAACCATCTGTGGACTTTTTCCATGTTCTCTGGGCAATAGAGTGAACTGATTCCACTTCATTATTCGACAGCCATCATTCAGTGGTAATCTTAGATCTTCATTCAGGCCATTTAGTAGATGACTCAGAAGGGCACTGTGTTTTTTTTCAGTAATAGGTTGCTTATCTAAACTATTGAATACTTTAGATTTTCCACAAAGGACATGATCAGAGAGAATGAAGGAATCAGTCTTTTCATGCTTATCCAGCCTCATGTACAATTTTCCAAGTACGTGTGGAGTTATGCTGGTGCAAGGTGTGGAGCAACATTTCTTTTACGTTTTATTTTACTCACGTCAAACTAATGCTGCGTTCAAGTCTGCTCAGAAGTATGGATTTTCCAACTTCCAACTGGAAAAAGTGCACTGGAGTGACCGCTGAAGTTGGAGTACTGACTCAGAAACTCAGAAAAAAGAAATTCATTCCGACTTCCCCGAGATTGGTTCATCTTACATCACACAACAAACTCAGCCTCAACAGAGAAGTGACAAGTGAATGGAGAAATGTTATTCAAAATGTATTTTTATTGCCATTTCACAACTTTCCATTGAACTAAAAATAACTATACAGCGTGAAAGTAGAGATCATAAATGTGGATCATTTGATTGGCTTATATGTTACAAATTTGATTCAAATATTGCTATCTGAAATTAATTTTGTAGACATGCCAGGTGGCTGAAGTTTTCACTGTCTAATTTTCTTGCCACTTGCCACAACAACATTACCTTTCCAATGACAGAAACTATTTTCTTTTAACACCCTACACAGTACGTCTAGAGGGCTTTGGGGTAAGAGGTCAAAGTTTTCAATTCATCTCCTAATTGTCTGGCAGCATCATTCCTGCAGTCAAAAAATAAAACAATTGCTCCATAGGTTCAACAATTTTTTTTACAATCTTCATTAGAAATCCTTTCTCTGTCAAGTCATAACATTTTATACCCAAGAAATGATCCACCAATGCTTTCAAGACAGTAATTCAGACTCACTTTTTTTAAGCAAAAGAAATTTCTGTGGGGCCCTTAGTAGCCATTGTTTTAAAATTTGTACATTTCAGCCACAGTATTCTTTTTTGTTCGATTTATTTTCAGTCTCACCAGGTTCAAGGTCAATTTAAGAGTTTCAGAGCAGGCAGAATTATTAAACTCAAACTACAACAGAAACCAGAACACCGTCAGTGCCAAAGAGACCAAAATGATGACACAGTCTGCAATCTGTTAAGTCCTTCAGTTTTTCTCCAAAGTATTTATTCCTGTTACAGTGGATAGAAACTCCAGGTCTTAAGTTCCCAAATATTTGTGGAACTGAATATTGTATATAAACTGAAAACTATGGACGGTAAATACAAAAACAAGCAGTAGAGGAGGGTTGTGTGGTAGGCTCCATTTCCCTTGTGCACATATTTTCAACCTACTTTGAATCTGTCTTTTGAAGTCAGCGAAATGTATTGAGTTCAATCACACCATATTTAGAGCGTTTCCATTTGAATTCTGTGTTTGGTCTCAGATCTTATGACTGACATCTAAAACTCTGCTTTGCCAAATAGATAACATATTTACAGACTACTTGACCTTACATCCTGTGCTCCAAACCAAATTTGGAAGAGGTGCTGCACAAAGCCATGGGAGTTATAACTCTGATCCGTCTGATCTGGGGAGGTAGTTCAGTGTTGGGCCACAAAGTCTGCAAAGTAGGTCTGGGTGGATAGAGGGGTCAATTAAATCCTGGATGATGGAGACTGCTGTCCATTTACTATCTTCCCTTAAGGCTGCATTTAAAACTTTTGTAGTTCTTCAACCACACAGAGAAGTTGAACAGCAGCACATCAAAACCACAGTATATCTCCTTCCATGTCACATCTTTATTGTTAATTACACTTTTTTTTCCCCAGTAATTCAAATTTAAAGGACTCCAGCTTTAGTTCCACATACATGATTTTTGTAGCTTTATAGCCAATAGACTAAGCTCAAAGTGTTGTAAAACAAGAAGAACATCACTTTGCTCAGGGGCTATTACAAACTGTGTCATTTTTTTTAAAGCTATCCTTCTTTTCCTCTGTACTTTAAGTGCGAGGAATTAGGTCATAACAGTGTCCCCAGGTCAACTATGAGGACAGATAAAAAGTTATGAAAGTACGACGACTCAGTCAAAGTTGTTTTGGTCAAAGTCATAAGACAGGGCAGTGATACCCTTGTGAATAAGCATGTTGTTGTTTTTAATTTCTGTTTTCTCTTTTGGACAATGTCATCTTCTACCCTCCATGTCTTTGCAAAGTTTTTATGTTCCTCTTTGTTGCAAATGGAACAAAACAACAATTTATTTTTTGAATAATCTAGAACAGAGGGGAAAAAAGCTAAATATAACAGATCAACCAAGTCTCTGCTGAGTGAGGGCTGGACCCTAATTTCACAAGATATATGAAAAAACAACAGTGCACTATGAATCAGGGCCCCTAATAAAGCAGTAATGTATATACAGTCCTGGGTTGCCAGATCAGACGTGTAAATGCAGCAGCTCCACTTTGCCTGACCTAGTTGCTGGGAACTGGAGCTGTGAGTGTTGTAGTCCCTGCGGTGGGGAACCCCCCTGCCTTCCCCCCATTCCTCGGCCTAATGAAGACCAGAGGAGAGGATATCAGGCCCTCCATCAGCCACAAGTCCATTTCACATATGTTTTGATGAATCTCTGCTCATGTGCTGAGACCCTGCGAGCTCGGGGGATCGCGTCGCCAAGCCTTATCAGCATTCCTGGGAGGATGCAGTCAACAAAACCACATGGGCTATCTCTGACAGGCAAATGCCTTCACACACACACAGAGCCGGGCAACAACTCAGTGTTTGATCATGTGATAATCGGGGGGCCAGTGGGCTGGATTAATTTTGTAATCATGATCACATGCTGTAATTTGTTGTGAAGCCTGTTGAACACAGCTGCTGCAGTGAAGTTAACTTCAGATTTTTCAGGTTTTTTGCAGGTGATTGACAGATCAGTTTTTTTCTTGGGGAAGAGTGTAATTTGTGCTTTTTTAGCTTCAGATTTACAATAACAATTTGGTACTTTAGTATGTTTTGATGATATCTTGTCTGGATAGGTTTGGGGGTGTGTTGTTTGACAAATGTGAGTGCTTGTTTTTCCTGTATGTTTGATATCACTTGGGTTGAAAATGGTGATATCAGTTGTTGTACTGGACCATATACATTGACTTCTAACAGCTTCCTTGGACATTAATTAAGTGGACAAATTTAGGCCTGGTTTTGGGCCCGATTTGCAGTCTCCAATAATAAGGTGCCAGATTTAAGTCTTGTCACGACAAATTATTGGTTAAAATGATCCCCACGTGTGTGTGGTGTCAATACAACTGTTCTACTGTTCGGGCTAAGTTGAGGCATCCTCACCCTTGGATTTTAAATTTCCAACATGTCAGATACGCTAATGCCTGCAAAGTTGGAATGAAATATTTTCTACCTCTTCTCAAGACAACATTGTGAAAATCTGACTGATTATTTTTTGATAAAGTTTATCTTCTCAAAACTTAATGAGCACTATCTTCCAAACATTCCAAGTAAAAATGTAATCATATGACAATGAAACTGCAACTGACCTTTTGAAATCATAAAATCATCATTGAATCAAAAGAGGTTGAAAATGTTTTTTCCAACTATATGGACAAAATTGTTTTTAGATTCGAGAACAAATTGCCCGTCCAGTCCCGATAGTGGAGAAAAGAATTTAGAGTGTTAAAGCATTTGGAAATAACTTATATTTGCGCCAATAACCTCACTTTGAAATGGGGATTGTGATCAGGCATATAGCAAGAGATGAGACCTTTTGAAAATCACTTACTAACGCCTCACAGTCCCTTTAAACTGTAGACACAACAGCTGGCCAACTAGCTGGCCTTTTGCTATTCTTTGTGGCCAGACTTACAGCACAGCTCATGTCAGAGGAGACGATGGATGTAATCAAGGTACCCTAACCATACTGTAAAACAATTTCATTTCCATTTTGATTGTTTCAGATTTTGCAGAAAAGCTTGGGTGTTTTTCTTTACCAAGAAAGGTGTTGCTCTACTCTTGTCTTGGCTCCACTTGGTTTGACCAGTACCCTTTCACTTTTGGTTTTCCATTCAATAAAACTTTGCAATAGTTAATTCTTGACAGTAATCATACACTCCAACTATTATCAGATAACATGATGCTGTTTCCAACCTCACACTACCAATCACAGCTCATTACAACACAACCACCTCTTTAAACAACTCTCTCACTTATCTCAGCAATACCCAAGTTGCCCACAGTCTGCTGCTGGTTAAGCTTTGCTTCCTTCTATCCAGTTTAAATGTCTGTTTCTAAGCTTACAGAGTATTTTGAAGGCCAAAGCAGGCTTCTTGGCTGATTTTGGGAATAGTTTAAAAATTAGAGTCTATGGTGCCAAATGTAACTTTATTTCCACTTGGTAATAAATGGTTAAAATCTGTGATGAGAGTCTCTCTGACTGAACATTGTTGTAATATCATTGTGAATTTTTGCCTCGATTACCGTGAGGTGAAAACTGTTATCTACAGCAGAGTCCATCATCCCTCAAGTGGGATTGCATAGTTTTAAGTTGAACCATAAAATACATTAACACCAAAACATAAATACAGCAGGCTCACATAAAACTCTCCTACTTCACCACTGTACCACACAACCTAAAGTAAAAGCCTAAGCTCACATTTCCACTGTGATTTATTTGTTTCATCAGCAGTGTAACGGAGGGCTGATGAACAGGAAAAGATACCTAGTAAGAGAATGTAGTAAAAATGGAGGATGAGAACTGTGCATCTAGACTTTTCAGGAACCAACTTTTCCTTTCTTTCGAAAACTCCATTAATTCCCAAGCTAGATGTAAACAGAGGAACTCTAAATTTCTTTAAAGGCTCAGAGGTGCAATTTGCTGACACAGTGCACAGCCAATATGCCGAGGAACCTTCTACAGGTTAAATGAGACATTCTGTACATGCATGCAGTGGCTGTTGGTGCTGAACCTGCCTGGAGAAATTGGCATCCTCTGTCTTGTGAAACACTCAATTTATTTTCCAGCTTTGTAAAACCACACATAACAGCCTAAAGAGCTCTCTGGGGTGCATTTTGGTTCAATCACTCATATAATACTTGTGCAATCAGAAACTATATATATAAAAAATATATACACACACTCGTTTTTTTTTTTTTTTTTTTGCCTCTACTCTGAGGTAGTTGGCACCATGTGAGAAAACAGGAAGGAAGCCATCTGAGTGGTTTCTTTCTTTTGTCTGCAGCGCACTTTAACCCATACAGAAATAGCGCTGTGGAAAGTGTGACTTTCTTTCTGCCACAGAAAACAAAATGTTCAGAGCATGTAAAAATAGAGAAATCTGGCAACCCCGTCATAGTCAGAGTGTCTGTTTTTCTTGACCAGTGGAATGGACTTAAAGCAGCTTGCCTTTAATTCAACCTATTTAACAAAAAATAAATGTTAATAATTCAAAGCAGCTCTCAATCTTAGAATACAGGGATGAAATTTGGGCCAGTCCAGCTGGATTTGCACAAAAAGAGGAGAGAGCTGAAGCGAAACCGCTGTCTCCAGCATTCTGCATGACTGTGTGCTTGTTGTGCAACAGACATCCACAGTTTACTTGTGTTTCCGTCTGCCAGCTTGTTGTTTTACACTTTCAACATCCTGCACATGGGGGGGTGGGGGGGGTGGGGGGGGTCACGGGAGGCTGACACTGCTGTTTAACTTCATACACTGTGTGAAACTACTGAAAAACAAAAAACAGCTATGAACAGAGGAAGTAAAACATGCTTAAAAATCACTTTTATTGGTGGAAACATGTAAGGCTTTTTGCTGCTGTGTGCAATTACAGGGCAAAATTAAAAAAAAAGAATTAAAAAAACACCAATGGGAGAGAAATCTAATTACTCAAAGTAGCAGCATAAAGCATTACTCAGATTCACCACAAATATGCAAACACCAGCATATCAACAAACACACACACACACACACACACACACACACACACACACACACACACACACACAGAAACAATGACAATGGAGCTGAAAGCTTTAAGGAGAGTGAGGGTCCAGAGAAAGGTCAGAGTCTTCAGTAAACAAATAGTCGTTTAGCCATAAACAATTCATAGTGGCTTGTATCTGTAGCTCTAGTGGATTTACCCTCGGGTGACAGGACTATTTATACTCAGGTTAAAGTTTCCTTCTCTTTATAAACAAAGCATTATCCATCATCTGTGTGCTTAAGTGTAATGTAGACACCAATTATGCACCATTTCTTCTGTTTTAATGTTTACCTTTTCACATTTTTGAAGTTGAATTTATCCAAATATGCCTCAGCCCTTTTATCTTGAAGATTTCATCAGCTTTTGCAGCTTTCATCCTCTAAACAATTTGCAGTCCTGGCGTTTCTATTTCATTCTTGTTTTAAATACTTTTCAGTTTCCTGAGTTTATGAACGTCCTGTGCAACTTTCTGACATCGTTTTAAGCCTGTTAATCTTACAAAAATAGAGTTTCCGGTTTCTTGAGAGGAAAGGTAAATTTATCAAGAGTCTCCGCTGCTTTATGTTCCACAGGTTGTGTCTGATCTCTATCAGTGGAATTTAAAAGTGTGTGTCTGTGGTTGACTGTGTGTATGTTGTGTGTTTGTAGGGGGTGGAGGTGGGACTCGGTCGGGGGTAGAGCTGGCGGTTTTTCTGTGAATGGAGCAGTGAAAGGCTGGCACTCTCTTCTGTGGTCATAGTGTATGTTTGCTGTTTATTTTGTTCTGCCTCACTTGACAGGCTCCTGGCTGAGGGCAGGATACGGAGAGCACAGTATGAGGAGGTCAAACAGAATTTTAAAGCTGTGAACGCGGCTTAAGAGCTAAACTGGTCTAACGAAGACAAAAAAGCATACATAAGTTTAAGAAATTCAGGGGAAACATGCAAAAGATGGGAGATAGTTCTATTCTCTGATGCGAAAAAATTGAACCTTGATGGTCCTGATGGCTTCCAACGTAAGTGGCATGACAAAGAAATCCCACTTGAGCTGTTGTTACTTGGCACAGTGGAGGGGCCGCCATCATGACCCAGGCTGCTTTTCCATTAACGGACCAATGGAGCTTCAGGTTTTGCAAGGGCTTCAAACAGCTACTAGTAACTTGAATAAATGACCTCACTTTTTTTTGAGTGTCCTGCATGTTCCCCTGATCTAAACCACACTGAGAACTTTTGGGACAGATGGCAGGGGAAGTTTACAAAACTAGACATCATTTCCAGACAGTGGAAGCCCTCACTGAAGCTAACTCCATCACTTGAGGCAATGTTCCCACTTGCGAGCATGTCAAAACAAATTTTTCGAAGTGATCAACAAGAAGAATTGAGCTCTTCATTATTGATTCCTTTTTTCAAACTTTTATTTCTATTTCAGGATTTTTTTAGTAGTTTTTTTTACTATGGTCTTAAACTTTTGGTCAGCTGATGATGAGACCATTGCAGTTTTATTGTTGTTAGCAATAACATTCTGTCTCAATGTTTTTCTTCCTGCATTTTGAAACTCTGTTTAAAACCTTTGTAAGATCCATTTGGGCAACTTTTACACTTGTCTCATTATTTTGATCAAGTGTGTTTGTGACTATGATGAATAGGATTTTTGGTAACACTTTAGTTGACGCCTATCTTGACACCACATTATCAATACATTTTTAATGTCTTATAATGACATTATAGCACTGTATAACTACAGTTATAAACATTAATAAATTACTATTATGCTTTATAACAATAATCATAATACACTTTAAAGCATTTACTCTTCACTTATAAGGTCAGGTATTATAATATATTATAACTGTTGGCAACTCACTGACAATGCCCACATAGATAATGCATCATACAGATATTTATCATATTCTTGTAAACATGTATAACCATCATTATAAACACGAATAAATTACCATAACTCTTTATAATGCTGAGCATAACGTATTAAATAGCATTTTATAATGTCTTATAAGATGATTGTTGGCCATGATTGTTGGTCCCTTGATAACCAGTTTTTGTTGCAAGGATCAAAGGGTATTATAATTATCAAAGCTGCCCTATAAGTTTTTTTGAAGGAGTCACAATACTAATAAAAAATAAGTTTTGTTATGTTATCTGTTGTTCTTGCATTGATAAAAAGATGTGTATTTTTCTGTTTTGTTTGTTTTTGAAGGACTTTTGTTTATCAGTGTAGCCACTCACAGTGAATGTGGTCATTAAAAGCTTTTTGAAGGAGTGTGTGCATGTGTTATGCTCATTGTTATATAGAGTTATGGTAACTTATGAGTGTTTATGATGGTAGTTATGCATGTTTATAAGAATATGATACATATCTGTATAATGCATTATCTATGTGGGCATTGTCAGTGAGTTGCTAACAGTTATAACATATTATAATACCTGACCTTATAAGTGATGAGTGAATGCTTTATAGTATGATTATTGTTATAAAGCATTCTAGCAATTTATGAAAGTTTATAACTGTAGTTATACAGTGCTATAATGTTATCATAAGACATCATAAATGTATATATAATGTGGTATAAACATAGGCGTCAAGTGTTACCGGATTTTTCATTAAGAGATAAAATTAACACTGCTGCTTTGGAGATGCTCTACAAACAGCTTAAGTTAACTTACATTAGTATGTGATGTATCAACTCCAAAAGCGAATGGTAATCAATAGTTATTAACTTATCTGCTTAACCTGCCATCAACCTGCAACAAGGTTTACTCAATTTATTAGATTCAAGTGCTTTCTGTGGATGGTGGATGATGTTCCTGAGTCTGTCTTTGAAAGAAAATGTCCCCTACTAGACATAAATACTCAACCTCAGCTCAACACAAGTCAAAATCTGTCTGTAAGAATGGAACAATGTTTGGCATTTTACCTCAATTGAGAAAAATGTCTTCAATTTTTTGCCACTTGAGTCAGACAGACTGTCAGGAGATAAGACAGAAGCAGAGCTTTATCAATGACCTAAAAGATTCTCGCTTTCGTGTAAATATTTTTGGCTTCAGTCCTGTTCAAGTGATAGTATGGGTTCTATCTGACGTATGTACTCTTGCAGCTGCTTATAGGACACCAACTTCAAGCAAATGAAAATTGGTCAAGTAAAGCAATATAATGAAACTTAAAGCTTTGCTAGCAGCATGGATGTGGGTATTAAAATTATGGCCCCTAGCTTTTATCTAGTAATCCAAGTATTTATGGTCCCTTGACAGTAGGTGGAAGTGATTTTACTAACATAATCATGTTTTTAATAATCGGTAGAATGGTTCCAGGGTTTACCAAGATTTCGCGCTGCTGGATTGAATGTTTACCACTTTTGGGTCGGTGTAAGTGTCTCAGCATCTCTCATCATGAAACAGTGTGAGATTGTTCCTTATTCATAGCTGAACATTTGTGGCGCTGTGATTTGGGCCGCATCATAGAGTCAACATCCCATTCCAGCCCATAATTTAACCGTAACAGCAGGTAATACTATCAGTCATCTTATCTCAGTAGACAGACTGTGGATTTTAAGGTCATTCAAACAAAATGTGTTAACAGTCGATCCACATAGAGAAAATAACAAGATAAAGCAAAACAGGCTCTTGAGTTCAAATGAGTTTCAGACCAATGCTCTGTAGGACAAAGGTGAAAAACTGTCAACGGGCCCTTGAACTGAAATGACAACAAAGACGGACGACCTTGCCTATTTTTAAATTAAGGACAAAATAAACCAGAGAAACACCCAAAATGCAATCCTGACCTTTTCCCTAACTGAGTTGATTAGTCTAGCCTGCAGAAGTCTGACACACTGAACTCATTATTTTGACCTCATGGAAAGGACAGATTTGCAAATCTGCACAGAACATTGCTGTATGCTAAGTTATTCAGGGAAAAGGTTTAGGTTGACTGTGCAAGAAAACTTTTCTCTTTCTTTAACTTCTAAAGGCAGATGTTCTCTTCATGCACAATAGGATTTATTACTCTCCTTTGAAAACAAATACTTTCATGTCACTTACCCCCTGGAATCTGTTCCTTCCATATTTGCATTTTGTTGCGTTTTATGCTTCAAGCCTAAATCTGTCCCCTTCAAATTTGGGTAATCATATAATATTTATAATCCATAAACAAAAACAAAATGAGGAAAACAAACTCTGAGACCCCACCCCTGAGGTGTAGAATTAAAGAGTAAACAATGAAAATACAATTACCAGGCTTCTCACTGATTTTCCTTTCGGCTGTTTGCCAAGGTATGCTTGGCCTGTATCCTGTATTATAAAATGTGTGGGATGAAACCAGTGCTGATACGTTCATACCATCATACAACAACATAATAAATCACATAGAAGAACAGAAAACACAGAGGATTGTTGTCTATGGATCCCACTCAGCTCATGTTGGTGCCTCTTATGTGTTAAGATATGCATGGCTCAAGTGTGTGGGAGATAAGAATCAGTGTCACTGCTGTCCAAAGGAGCGGGGGATGCTGTTGATGTCTCAGAAGGGTATGTACCATGGATTATTTTTTTCTTTAGCTTTACAGAAAATAGATTATCAAATGCAATGAAACAATAAAATAACGGATCTGGGGTTAATTCACACAATATTTCTGCCAATGTTCTCAATTTGAATAATTAATGGTTGGTTTCCTACATGATTCCATACCCACATTATTGAATACTCTGGTTATTTTCGTTTAATTTAAATGTCAAGCAATTTTCTTTCGACATTGACTGAGCAGTTTGATGAAAATTTGTCTGAAAACATTTAAGCCATGATTTCACCCACACAGGCTAATGTGTGTGATAACAATAAATCCATGATATATGATGTACCTTAAAACCACCTAACTTCTTAATATTTGTCATCAATTTGCCCTTAATTATTATTTTAAAAAGTAATGTTTGCATTGGAAATGGGAAAGATTGTTAATGGTCTGGTAATTGCAGCTACTACTGTGGCGACAATAGAATCCACTAAAAGAATATAATTTTATAGAATAGAATTAAAAAGACTAAAATACCTTAAGTTTCATTAAACAATTAAAAAAGAACAGCAAATCTGAGTAAGTTTTTTCCATGAAAATATGGTTACACATTGTACAAAGATTGTCTTTATCAGTTTGACATGAATTACATACAGATTTATCAGCTATCAGACCATATGACCACATTTTTGCATGCTGTAAAGTTATTATGTAGATTTCTGAAAAGTGCAATAAACCATACAAATTTTTAAAAAAAAGGTTACTCTAATTTTTCCAAATACAAAAATGTTGTGGCTCTATCCCTCGAAAGTGTAAATGTAAAAAATACATCAAGGTCCCAAGCCTGGTTGTGATTGCGGTCCATACAATGAAAGGTTGAGCACTGTGTAAACTTTTACAGGGCTGTTTACTGATGGAAAGTACAATGAGTGTGAATGCATTTTCCCCAAACTGTGACTTCTAAAACTCTATGCGTAATTAGTTCAGTCACAGTTGCAGCTTTCATTGAGGTTTTCTCCATTGCGTATTGAGAATTAGGTCAGCGCAAGCTACACGAAGGCGACATGGGAGAAGGGAAGCAAGCAGCGAAAGCAGTAATTTAACCAAAATGACTTCATCAAGACTGATGACTCTTTAATCAATGATGATTAAACCCATCAGAGCTGGTATAAAGACATATTTATTTCATTATTTACTGCTGATAGTGCTTTAGGGATACTTTCATCCTCATCTCTAATTCACTAATTCTGGAGGTTTGAGATTGTGATAGGTATAAACCCTTTTATGTTGTCATCAAAAACTGCAATATTTTTAAGGTGCTGCAGTGCACTTTCTCTAAGAATTGAAATAAAGAAAAGTACTAAATAGATAAATAAAGAAAAGCAAAAAAAAACATATTTTAAATTGATAATTTATAAAATTTAGCATGACTAGCACTTGCTTTGAAGCATCTGTGTTTTTGCATCAGATTGGAATAATTAAAAAAAAAAAAAAAAAAAAAAAAAAGTTTTCTTCCCCTTTTCCAACCCACAACTTTTTGGGTCTAAATATTTCTAAATGTTTTTTTTTTTTCATTTATTTTGTCATTTTTTGAAGTTATCAATCTTAAAAGGTTTTCCAATGTAAGGGCCTAGTTGATTTGACTGACAGGTGAGCACCCAGTAGCTGTCTGCAAAAAAGCCTGCCTCTTTGCCTAACCCAAGCTGGAACAAAGCTAGGTTAAGTTCAGCATTCCCAATATGTCAATGGGCTTTAAAACTGTGTCAGAGGAAAACAGGTGAAGTAACAGACACAGGTAGATAAGTGAGTGGACAAAGAACATTTGCTGTCCAAATACTCATAAAGCAAACAGATAATTTTGTTTGTTTCTGTTGTAAAAAAAAGCATAACCATAGCCCACTGTTCATCGAGAAAATACTGAAACAGAAAATCTTTAGTGCTACAGTAACACTTCTGACAATAATAGTTTTAGTGATTCATGGGATGGCAAACATATCACATTGCCACTCCATATCACGCTTCACACGCAAGACAAAACTGTTCCTTACAATGAAATCTCTGTTATCATAGAGTTGGGTCAACTTTCCATCTGTCCTCATTTCTGGGGTAGGAGTGCGTCCTTTTTCTCCCTTTTACATTAATCTCTGCTCAAAGAGGGCATTTTACTTCTTGTCCAGGCTCCGTTATTATTGTTAGAGGCAGCAGTGCCACGTGTTTGAATCATGAGTTAGAATCATTAGAAAAGCAAGGAAGATGAATGGAGGTCAAACAAACAGGTCACTGCCTCTTAATCATTCCCTCAGACCATTAATCTTTTCATGGGAAAGAAGAAAAACCAAGACGGAGAAATTTTCCTCTTGTAATTTGTCAGATGTAGAATGAGTTTTCCAGTCCAAAACAGACACTTTTATGATGAATGCAGATTCAAACAATGATCTCTTTTCATTCCTAACACATTCATACACATCTGTTTTACATACAGATGTTTTTCATCCTGTCTTCCGTCCTTTTGGGCGTGTGCACAAATGAATGTTTCAGCAAAAACTTCTGCACACAGTTAAGATAAGTTACAATTACATAACCAGAGCAGGCTTAAAGTGTGCTCCAATAACACAGCACATGAGTGGTTGTTTTCATAGCACCATGGGCTCATTGCTGGGGGAAGTCGGCTTCACATGAAGGTAATAAATGGAGTTTCCTTTTTCAAATCCTCTCTACACTGATCTGAGTGGATGACAACCTCTGATAAGGTTAAATAAATATTGCGGCCTCTCCACTCCAACCCACAGAGCTACTGAAACTCACACACAGGACACTCACACACCCACACACACACACACACACATTGTATACACAAACCAAGTCCGGTCTGCGCTGAGCCCTCATGTGCCCTCATGTGTAACAGGTCCTTCTCACCAGCACTACTTTCTGTAAACTGCCTCAGAGCTGATAGTCATCACTGTTACTTCTTATCTCGGTTTACATCCGTGGGCTGCCTTTCAAATTCTGTGCTCTAAATAGAGCTATTGTGGGCAAATGCTGCTCTATCCATGTGACGTATTAGATACCAAGAATGAAAACACAAACTTTACAGTAATATTATCTAAATCAAATATAGTTTAAATTGAAAACTTCCACGATAGATGCAGTTAAAAAAGGGTTTTTTTGTGTTCTTAAAACCTTTGTAAACACTTCACAGAAAAAAAAACCTGAAATCTATCAAGTTTTTATGTTTTATTTTAAGTAGAAAGATTCCTTTTATACTTAATATGATCCAAATTTACTAGACCAGTCCAGAAAAATGTCTTGTTTCATGTTATTTTAGGTCAAAATGATGTCTAAGTTACTTGTAATGAGGAAAAAAAAATATCTGCCAACGGCATTTAAAAAAAGTTCATTGTATTGAGATATTATTCTAAATCTAAGAAACCTAACGAGCCAGAATTTTATCCCTTTGATAATTTTTTACTCATTACAAGCAATTTGGACATCAATCTGTTTCTGGAAATGTTAGTTGCGAGTTCATATAAAGACTAAAAAAACAAACTCAGTGTGACATAAAAATCTATCAAATAGGGGAAATGCAGGATAAAATTATAAAAATCACATAAAACAAGTATAAAACATATGAAATAAATTCTTAAAATTAAATAAGAATAATATAATACAAAGTTGTATAAAACACAAATTCAAAAAATAAGTTGTAAAATTACATTATTATTATTATTATTATTATTATTATTATTATTATTATTATTATTATTATTATTATTATGCTATACATCACTTCAGCATGATATTTTTAACATCAAAACATCAGCAGCAAACATCCAACAATGACATTGTTGTCATTTGACCAGTGTCTCACTGGAAGAATATGTGCCAACCAAGACTGTGGAAAGGGAGGGAAAAATCATTTTTAAGATGTTTGTATGTTGCTTTCACTTGGAATCCAGAAAGTGTCATCATAGCATTTGTCTCCTCTGCATTGCCTGCCATCATGTTGTGAACATTTCACTGCAGCCTCTACATTGCAATGTTGATGTAATGTCCTGTCTCCTGAGCCCCTCCTCCTTCTAACCCAACGGGGGACCTCATCCTGTGAGGAACATATATGAAGAAGCAGCTGTGGGAAACTTTGGGGGCAAGGCTTTTGAAAAGTTGTGGATTGGGTGAAAGAGACAATTCGGTTGTCTCAACAAGTAAGGATGGCAAACACATAAAGGTTGGGGAAATTCAGAAAGTGGCAGTCCAAACTTTTGCCGCCTTGCTCTGTGGTGAATTCTCCCTTTAAACTATCACACCTTGGAACTGCTCCAATCTGGCAAAGAGAAAGTTAGAAGGAGGAAAACATGGTGGGAGGAGGGGGAAAGGAGAGAAGGGAGGATGGGCAGAGGCTTCCTCACAGAGCCTGGAGCTGTGACTGTGAGAGAAGGCTGTTACGCTATCTTCACAGAACCCCCTAGACCGAGGAGGGATTTTATCTCTCAGTCCTCTGGGACCGGAAAAGGCAATAGAAGGTTATTTCCTGCGAAGTGAAGCACAGAAGACGGGAGTGGGAAGGGAAAGAATAGAGAAAAAAGAGGAGAAAGATGTGGGTGAGGAGTCTTTTTCTGAGTTTGTGGGATGCAGAATGAGGAAATGAGGAGACGAACAACCCAAAGCGACAAAAACACAAAGCTACATCAAAACACAAACACAAAACCATCGCGGTAACCCTTCATCCAACCTTTTCACACCAGAATTTCCACAACAAAAAACATCAACGCAGCATCGGAGTGACCTTTGGGTCACAGTCACAGATATACAGAGCTAGAAATGTGGTGCATAAAACATTCTGACTCTTTTTATGCCCTGCCTCCTTCATACACTGCTTTTTCCTTCGTCAAAGCCAAACAGAACAAACAGCTATCAAAGGCGATTTCAGAGGCAGAGGCATAATTCAGTGATTGAACGGGAGAGCACCAAGAGAGAAAAAGCCTTCAAAGAAGCTGATGGGAGAGGGGACCCAGCTCTGGATCTGGGTCATCTACTTGATCACCCACTTCTCTGAGACACTGGATTCAAAGAAGCTGGTTTTGTAGTTGACAATTAGTTTAAATGGCTACTAGAGCTCTGCTAATTAGGCTTCTCAGATTAGGAGACATACCATTACTGACTCAATATTAAAGCAATTATTAGGCCTCAGCCAAGCTTTATTCATGTGAATTTGACTGATGACATGTTTTTGCTGCTCATATCAGTTACTGCACAGCTTGTGCTCATGTTAGCTGTAACCAGGTCACTAATGGTCAACACGGATACAGCTCTGTCAGACCAGAAACTCCAGTTATTGCTTATTTTGTTGTCCCTTCTCTTTTTCTTTTGTCTATTAAGTCCGTAAAGAAGAAAAAAGTGGAAGCATGACTTTGCCTCAGCTAGCACTTTCTGATGGGAAACTGCACCTGTTCAGTTCTACTTGCGTATTTTTCTTGAGTTCATTTGCAGCCGTTGCTGTTGAACCTTTTTTTCATTCATGGCGTCCTCTTGGTTTTTAAATCTGCGGTTCAACTTTTGTGACCCATTGAAGAATTTTTACTGACATGAGAATACTGGTCAACCATTCGTTAAGATGATACAGAGTGCTAAAAGGAGAATCGCTTGCTTGTTTTTCTTTTCAAATGGCTCCTGTGGTATTTGAAACCTTTAGTATTCAAAATCAGTTCATAAACTGTAGGGATTCACTGACATGTAAATACTTGAAAACTGAAAATTAAAATTAAGGAAGCCAAGGCCCAAAACCAAAAACTGAAACAATAGCTGGATTTCCATTACAGTTTTCCACAATATAAAAGTGATATTCCTAAAATTTGGACAAAGTATATTTGCGCTGTGAACGTGTTTCCATTGAAAGTTGTTCCAGGCAGGGGCGCCTTAACTCTCGTCAATTATCATCCCGCGAGATTTCACTGCTGGAAGATGGTCGAACCCTTTCTCCCTCATTTCAGTTTCTATCTCCTTATGACACTCGGCATTCCGCTGTTGTTTGCTGTCTTGTATGTTGTATGTCTTGTATGTATGTCTTGTGTGTTCTTCTCAAAAATAATTTTGAGAAAAGTCTCAGTCTCCTCCTCTGTCCATACGTTGCGCACCATGTTTACTCACAGAGAAGTGATCATGTGACCAGGTACGTCTAGTCCTATGATGTATGATTACGGAAAAAGTGTTTCCATTGTGCTTTTGCAATATATTTGAATGTTGAAACATCTGAATAACCACTTCATGAAAGCGTAAAAACTTTTTAGCGATATTTTAGTGCTTTTTCGAAATTCAGGTGTTTCCATTACCAAGTTTTTTACAGCGCTATTTAAATTTTGCGCATATCCAAGGGTAATGGAAACGCACCTACTGTTAGAAACTATTATTAGCACATTTGCACCATTCCATGGTTCAGAGAGACGCAGTGTTGCCCCTACCATTATGGCATGGTTAACTGTTATATTCTATTTAACAGAGTAAATGTTATGTTACATATCTATTTAATCTGAATGATGCTATGCCATTTCTGTCTCTATATAGTCAAGTATACACATTTCTCTTCTGTCCGACATTCAGTTACTTGAGGCTGCAGACGACACCTGTGTTTTAATTTTTAAGAAACAAGCCACAAAGAACAGAGGTTTTGTTCACCTTGAGGAAATTCTATCTTACATAACTCCTGGCTAATTATCATTCATAATACTGCCAATTCTCAGGAACATCAACGGAATATAAAAAAAGATGCTCAAGTCTTGATCTTTAGATGATTTCAGTGAATAGATAGATAGTAGATAACAGATAATAGAGCTTCCATGGCAGCTAATTTCCTTCTCATCTAACCATTCTCTACGGTTGCTGTTTGTATTTGCTCCGAGTCTGTTCACCTCAAGTTGATCAATGTTTCTGACACTTAAAAAAAAGTTTTTCAAGGTCAACCATTGTTCTCATAAACCATATTTTAGTCACATTGTCTGCATAAAGAGGTGAAATCATTAATAGAACACTAGATGTGCTGTAACTTTCGAGTAATAAAGCTCTTTAAGGTGTTGTTGCCCATCACCAAATCCATTCCAAAGTTGCCAGCTGGACTGTTTTGAAAAGGAAAATCAAAGAAAAGGAAGTCTTAACCAACAGTCCTTCTTTGCCGAGCCCTGGCTACACAGGAAACCCTGAAAAGACAGTGCGGCTCCCTGAAGGTTATAAAATCACAGTATGATAACTGCTGGCTCCTGAGATGGAGCTTCTTTATTACACATTTGTGAACTATCAAAGTGAAGTTACAAAAATGGTCACAAGGCCAAATTTGCTGCCTTATTTGTCCCTGAATGACATTTCCTGCTAAGTTTACACAAACAGCATGATGTGTTGAGCCATATCTGTGATAGAGATGCTGTCTCAATGTCTAGCCATTTATTTTTCTACAATTTAAAACATTTACTCTGAAGACCCTCAGAGAAAAGATTTCCTCAGACCATTTACTCCCACATCGTTGGGGGTGAAGTTTGTTTGTATTTTGGGGGGGAAGACACCCATTTAGTTCATAGATTTCCCTCCTCCATCCAGCCACACTCCTCCCTGTGTCATCTCTAGCCAGGGGTGACTCTGAGTGGAAGATTTACTGTTGCCGCCAGTAGCAACACAGCAGATGACAGGCTGCTGTCTCTCTCCTCGTTCATCAGAAAGAAAAATGGACACGAGCAGTTGGGCGCAGACGGAGCTGAGCCATTCATCTCAGCTGTAATTATGCACTAAGCCACTGACATTTCTTGTTGTCACCGTTTCCTACTGTGCTGGGACTGGGAGCAGGACAGAGTTGTGCTGTGGTCTCGGCTTTTCAAACACAACATGCACTCCTCCTCTCTGCATAACAGATCAGTCTTTAATTAGATAATAGAGATGGAAAATGGATATGAGGGAAGTATCTTGGCTTATATTACGTGCTCTGGGAGATCCATTACAGGGTGAATTTCATGTTGCGTGTAACTGCAAGTGACTAAGCTGTAATCTGCCAGTTTAGAAATTACTGTGGAGGAAACTTGAACAAATATGCCATGAAAAAGATGGAAGATGACATTTTTCATGCAATTAATTTTTATCCTATACTGTAAAGCCAATTAGCTTTCTTGACTCAAAATTATGAGTTACTGTTACTGAGTTATTGAAATCTGCAGGTTCTTCTAGTTTTCTTGTTTCTTTTAACAAACAGTTACTTGAATAATGAAGAGAGACGTTTTACAGTTGTTTTGAGTAAGGCCTATTTCAATTAATTGTGTAGCTTCAAAGGCTAAAGCTGCCAATTTCCCATTTCACACTGGTCCAGTAGGTGGCAGTATTACGAGGGTAAGTAGATTGAACAGGTAGAAGAAGAGGAATGCCTGGCTGGCCATAAGCATGCAGACTTAACCAACCTCAACTTTGCTCGCGCTGTGAACTGAACTGACACACAGATTTCAACGCAGGGTTTTCTATTATTTCCCTCTCATGCCTCAGAGCATTAGCAGTTCACAATTTTCACATGGACGTTAATTCGCAAGAGGCGCAGCACTGTGAATCTTTGCCAACTGTTTAGCAAAGCTACAGCTTCAAAGTGATACCCAGAATGCCTTCATGATAAGTAACCCAACAGTTATTGTTGCCATGAGGGGGGAGGGAACGCAGTGGACATGAGACCCTTCTGTACATTGATTTGTCATGTGAACAGCATGTGTGTCAATGGTTTTCTATGCTCCGGTATTGACCCGCTGTCTACACCACAGCAAAATCTCACTGTCTATGCTACATAGCTTAGACCAGCAGTCTATACTCCCCAGTATAGACTGGCTGTCTGGGACATCAGTAAAATAATGGTCTTTATCTGCAGAACTTCAAATTTATTTCCTGTAAATACGTACTTGCACTGTATTTTTGGATTACAATGTTTTAATTCAGCATTGTGTTTTGTTTGGTTGTTTTTTGTGTTTGTTTTTGTTTCTTGGCACCTACAGTTGCCAGTCATTTCCCATGTTTGTTTTTTTAATACATCATAGTCACAGCAAAGTAAGTAATTCAAGTTTCCTGAACTCAACAAAAATTAGACTTCAAAAAATATCTAAGTAAGTAGTAGTAACCCCCC
>RPOG01004001.1:40220-51784 GCA_008086565.1 Thalassoma bifasciatum | reverse complement strand
GTTCTCCTCTGCTGCTTTAATTCAAGTTTCATGACAGAAAAACACACACTGATTTGACTGAATGAAGACAAAGTAAAAGATAATAAATGTGGTCAAGCATCTTTCCGCATTTGATTCTCTACCATAGTCTATCAGGGATTTCTCAGTTCCTAAGTCTAGTACTTTTTCATGCCTTTTCCTCACATATTGAGACACGTTCGTGGCACCGAGGAGACGGACAGCAGATGGGGAGATGACTGACAAGCGAATGAAAAAGAGAGGAGCATGATAAATATGTAAAACGTGCGTGGTAAGGAGCACAGCAGTCATTTTCTCTGCTCGCCATCCTGAGAGTGAGGGAATGAGTGGCCATCTCTCTACAGCGAGGATTATGTCGGTCAGCTTTTGTGTGCAGAAGGGTTTAGGGGTTCACACCAGATTAAGGACTGGAGGATTAAATTAGGGGACTTCAAGAAAATCCCTCAGACTGCGCTCTGTTTATCCCTGTGTCGGCAAACAGCAGACTAACTTCAGCCTGAATGCTGTTGTGTTTATCACTGGTCAAAGTACATTAAGCGCTTAAGCACTATTAATTACCAGAAAGGCTTTCTGATCAAAGTGCTGAAAGAGAGGAGAGAGGAACAGATCTGTTTCATGATGCCTGGGTGTTACACACACTTTCAATCATTTATCTAAATAAATCACTTTAAAGAGAATGTGTTACAGGCTTTGGGCTGCAGTTACAGTGTGTGCAGTTTTCCTGCAAAAATTTGAAGAAAGTCAGGGCATGACAGATCACTTTGTCCTTAAGTTCAAGCCTGACTGTATGACTTGGAGCACTGATAGTTTTGCAGATCAGTGACTGTGTGGTATCCCAGCAGGTTGTACCCAGGGTTCACGTCCACATGACAGAAGAAATGTTTTTTTTTTTTTTTTTTTTTTTTTTTTTTTTTTTTTTTTTGGGGGGGGGGTAAAAAGGCACTTTGCAGTCAGTCTTTGAAAGCCTTTGAAGGGACTGTAAGTAAACTCATTTCTTTAAGTAAACTATTTCTCATCCCTAAAGTATGGCAGCCCGCTACCACTGGTTTAAAAAAAAAAATTGAAAAAAAAAACAAAAAACTTGGCTTTGTTTAGATTTTTTTGCACATACTGAGCCATTCTGAGAAAAAAAAATCAAGATTATGAGATAAAACATCCAATTTATTACCTTAGATGTCAAAATTATGAGGAAAAAGTCTGAAGTTTTGAGATAAAAAGTCATAATTTTGTGACAAAAAAAATTAAAATGTGAGATAATAAACATCGATGAGATTAAAATGTTAAAATTGGGAGATTTATAGGTCATAATTATGAGATAAAGTGGAAATTATGAGATAGTAGAAAGGTAGAAACTTTACTGAGCAGTAGCTTTACTTTAGAGTAAGCTCTAGCTGCTGTCAAATATCATAGAGAAATGGATTGTGGGTACATTGAGATTTACTTTGAATGTGGCTCTACTACAAGTGAAATATCATCATTCGAGTGGATTGACATAGAAAGTGCTGCACAAACGTACCCTTAAGAGTTTTAAGGAGGATACAGGAACTACATTGCCAGCAGGAGCATCAATCTCATCATTTCATCTGTTAACTCATTATTTCAACTTTTTATTTCGAAGGATTAGACTTAAACATCTTATGATTTTGACTGTGTATCTCATGTGACTTTTCATCTCAATATTCCAAATTTTGTTCATAGTTTTAACTTTTTTATCTAAAATAAGAGACTTTTTATCTTATAATCACGACTCTATGCAAGAAAAACAAAAATACAAAAAAAAAAAAAAGGTTTTTCTTTTTTCTTTTTTTTTTCTTTTAAAGCTGGATGAACTAAAGAGTTTGGACTAAATGAGGGTTTTTTTTGCATTTCTTTGAGGGTAGTAATGTAAAGTCTGTGTTTAAAGGTGAAATATGCAGAAATTTGCGATAGGTTTCGTTTCTCTGTTTTCAAACAGCATCCAAACTTGTCTCCCCCTCCCTGGTTCAGCGTCAGCTGCAGTACATGCTCACTGCCCTTGACCGTAGCTAATTTAATAGTTTAATAGCATGGCTAACGGTCGTAGCTTCGTAAACACAGCATAGACAGTAAAAACAGCCCTGTCAGCTCCTGCAGCATCGCTGAGAGAAACTAAAGACCTGACCTGACTTCCTGCTGGTAAATGAGATACACTGTGGACATAGAATCATTCTTTCTCTGTGTTTTGGCTGCTATTGTAGCTGCTTCGGGATAGCTTACCCTACTCGTAATCAGCAACACACAAAGTCACGTGCACACTGGGTGCGCTGTGATTGGCCCATAAAAACTCCTGCTCTCCGCCCAGAAGCGTCCAGAGGCACACACAGACACTGTCACACGAGTACAGAGGCCCAGAGATGACGATAGAGTGGGATTACTCCTGTAAAAACGAATCTTTTATTTTTTGTGAAAACTATTCATCCTCTACCTAAAAGCACAAAGCGAGCCTGATCCTTTGCTCCTCTTTCCATACGAGTATACTTTTTTTTACCACTTTGAACATAATCAATACTGTCTAAAATACAGAGCCCACTAATTTTAACGAGACTCAATGGAATATTTTAGTGCCCAACAAAGTCAAAAGTTTATGAATTTATTCCAGAGGCTGCGCCATTTGTACCATCTTTCCTTTATGTGTGAGTGTGTGTGTGTGTGTATTGCAATTCTTATGTAGAATGAGTTGTATTTCTTTAGTATTGGAGAGTGTTTTTTCTGTTTACCAGTAAAGTTTTTTAAATTTAAGACTTTTTAAGACCATCATAAGTACAATTTAACCTTCGTCCTGTGTTGGTGCAGTCACCGACCTGTTTTTGTTGTAAGATGCCTACAAAAATAACATAAGTTTGTTTATTGCATCATGCCTCCTTTACTTTGTTGGAAATCCCCATTTCAACAAAATAAGAAAGAAAAATATAAATTCAGTTAATTATAAAAGCTCTAGTTGAAATTATGGCACTTGTAGGGTTGCTGATGAACCGTAAGTGTAATAAGATTATAAAGTTGTAATTAGAGCCAAAACTACAATCATCAGTGCACTATCAGCCAAAACACTGATAGCCAGCTCTTTTTATGGTTATTTAAGATATTGTCATTTTGCCATATTGTTTGCCGTATCCTGCACAAAAACAAAACAAGCAAAGATGAACATGTACAGACATGTGGGGTCAAATCTGTACAGAGTTGATGACTTGCAAAGTGCACATCTCCATTTTGAAGCCTCCAAAAATGAGTAAAATAAATTTTACCGTGAGCCAAGTTCTGGGTTGTATTCTTGATGAAAATGACACGGAGCAGTAAAGTTATATAGATTAGCGGGTTTCTGAAGAGGAAGATAATGTTGAGAATCATCCAGAAAAAACAGACACATCTGATGGGTCTGATGAAGGAGCCACATCTGGTGAAGCTGCTCCTGCTAAGAGATTTAAAACCAAATATGAAGAAAAAACAAAATAAAATAACAAACAAAAACAAGCAGAGAATAAATTGATAAAAAAAATGAGGAGCTGAGAAATTCCCTTGTTAGACCTCACACTGAGGCTGCATCAGGACGTTCACCACCACACCGTCACCATTGACCACTGAGTAAGTCCCTCACTTTAACCACCCTCTCAATAACCAAACTAACCAGACGAAACAAAGTTGACGTCTAAGATATGTGTAAATAACCTCTGGTCAGACCTTTCAACTTTTCATTATCATTACAACACAGTCACAGGTCTATAAGGTGTTCAAACTTCACTCTCAGGCTCTGTCAGGCCTTCACAGTACACACACGCATTTTTCACCTAACATGGACAGGCTTGTTAGTGCTCCTGCCTTCATATCCAACATTTCCTCTCATGTATGGCCCAGCTCACACCACACGCTCAACCACAAACCAGCCTCCAGAAAATCTCTAAAATAAACATCAGAGCTCTTTTTTTCTGAGCACACATGAACACCCTCGTGTGAGGCTCAGGCCTGTGTTTTACCCAAACGTCCAAGGCTCTTAAAGACCTCCGTATCTTGTGTTTAAGCAAAGAGGATTAAACCGCGTTTCATACCTTCATTTTTTAAGGAAAGCATCCATCTGTGCAAATCAGAGGGCGAACGCTTGCAAACCCAAACACTGCACCGCATAATGACAGCCAAGGCCTCTGGCAAAGACGCCGCAGAAGTTGTAAAATAATGTGGAGAGGGAGGAGGGAGCGGGGAATGACCAGTGCTTAAGTATGGGTTTCCTTCTGGGTTCTACGTCTTTATGTGTGCGCAGGCCTTGTGATCAGCGAGCCCAGGGTGGGATGGTCGCCTCAAATAGAGCCCATGTAGCAGCATCAGAAGTCAGAGAGCCTGGGAACCGTGTGACAGACTGCTGGGAGGTGACAGTACGCCGGTGTCAGAGGGGAAGCTGGGATCCTGCTCTGTGTTTTCTAACCACCCTGACCAACATGTTCAGGACTAATTGTACAGCAGGTTTAAGCAAATGACAAATTGTAAGCCTCGTCCCACTGCGGTAAGCATTTGCTCTCTGACATTCACTTAATTTTAGGACGAGTTTTTGAATGACATCCAAGTTCTGGGTTTGGTCATGTCCTGATCAGCATTTGTGGTAAAGCTGAGACAATCCTGCACGGCTTATTGTGGCGTTTACAGGCTGATTTCCTCCAGATGTCCAACACTGATGAGAAAACTCAGTCCACTCTGAGTTTACTTTTTCCTGATTAAGAAAAAACACATCTGATTGTATAAAAACAGGGATATAACTCTGCCTTTGGGCATGTACAGCATTTGAAATTACCTGACAAGCATGAAACAGAAGTTTAAAGAGGGGTATTGTGCTTCGTCTCCCCCGTCCCTCTGGTGGCTCCGTGGTGTCTCCACATGATATGCAACTGAAAAATCCTTTTTTTTCCCCCACACTAGTGTTTTAGCCTCTTTATTCCAACCTCTGTCGGAAACTCTTCGTTTCAGTCTCTCCAAGACTCCTCATGCCACATCCCCCTCTCCTCTGATTGGCCAGCCCTTTGACAGCTCAAAGGGTTCTTGACACATAGGCGAGGCAGACCTTGGTGTTTGAGGCCTGACCCACCTTTGTGTCAAGAACCAGTTGAGAGACTCATATGTTATGATCTTATCATTTTAGTGTTTTGATCAGTTCACAGACAGATTCAAGGATTTCCAAAACATATGGATAGGTAAAGGTTTGAAAATCTGCATGTTAAGTCTAAACTTCGAGCATTGTCACTTAATATCTATGTTTAAACGTGGGGAAGATAGGTTTTTTTGGGCATGGTATTTGTAGAAAAATTGATTCATTGTTGTAATCTTCAGAGACTTTTCTCACAGGTTTTCTTCTGGAAAAGGGTTATTCAGTTCAACACGTGGCTTAAAGTGAACAATATTTCTGTACCCAAAGTCCGAGGGGTTATTTATCCTGAACAATGTGTTTTATCTGTGGCAAACAACAACGGTGGACTGTAGAAGTATGCAAGTCATTAGTAAATAAGTTAAACATTTTGAGTGAATTTTCTTTTCTTTTTTTTTTTTTCTTTTTTTTTGCATAAATCAATTGGACATCACATCAAGCTGAACTGTAAAGACGAGCATTCTGGCTCCATGGAGGAAACCGGATCTTAAGGAGTCACTCCTTACAAACTTGTACATTGCACCTATATGTACTCTATTGGTGGGAAAATTTCTGAAATATTGATTATAATTTTGTCTGCCTTGTGTTTTCATTGTACACGTTCCAGAAGGAAATATCTATGTGAAACAAACCTGCTTTAGACAACTCAAACTCATGAGGCACACGTGACAAATAAAGGAAGTTAACCAGTTTGTATACAAAAACAGCTTGCAAGCAAATGGCTCATGTTGCAAACCAGTTCTCATCATTCATTTAAAAGAGCTGTTCGGACGATTGACACCTGTACTGAAATGGTGAGAATAGTTACAATACTTTATTTTTTCAAAGTAGAGCTCTGTTTCAAGTTTTTGGTTCCCAAACAGCAGAGTTTAAGGACAGACCTCATGCTGGGTGTTTACATTCAAAATGACCTCCAGCAAATTACTGAACAATCATGAAGATTGTTGCAGGTTATGGCTTTGAAGACTGTGAGAAGAACATTTCCAAAGACTGAAAACTTCAACCAATCAGGTTTTCTATTTCAGCTTTGTGGGTATTTGCCTTGGGAATGATTTATATCTCATTCTACTCTAACATGTTTACAATGAGATGTTTAATGGAATAGTTTGTGTTTTGTTCTCATGCTGTCTTGATGCTCCAAAATATTATTCTAGAAATACATGCCTGTTTCAATATTCATCCTGTGTCTGCTATCCTGAAGTGAGTTACACTGAGATGTGTCACCTGGAAAATGTTCAATGTTTAATTTCAGGCTCATTTAAAATGTCATTTGAATCTTTTTATTCTGCCACGTGGCTGGTGGTCAGTGTTGAGATCTTTGTCAGTACAAAGGAGGAATTAGAAAAAAGAAAAAAAACAGGAGTGAAATTTGCTAAAATATTACAATCCTTTAAATAAAAGTAAAAGGATTAGAATTAATTTAAAAAAAGAAAATAGATACCAAAAACCATAAGGCACAGACTGAAAAAATAATTGCCAAGAAAAGTTCCTTTTTTGATTTAGAAAAAAAAAAAGGAGAAAATTAATTTTCATAAGGTCCCTCTGTGGTTTATCTTTAACAGAGACCCCGTGATATATAGGTACATTAGATACGTATTTACATCTACGTACTACAAACGACACCTGTAGATACAATACGTTTACTTCCACGTAGTGCGGAATTACGTCTTTGGAAGTTACACGGAAGACAAGGCTCGAGTGAATTATTGGTGTTTTCGAGGAACTCACCGTTTGCTTCCTGTCTAACGCGGTTTTGGTATTATTGTGCCTTTGTTTTAGCGGTTGTTAAGTCCACAGATCTCCTAAGAGCTGGGGCGCTGTTTTGATGTCTTTGAGTCAGGGTTGTTGGTGGATGGCATTAGCCGCAGCAATAGCCACAAAGAGCCAGGCGGCGACGGGGGCCCGAGCCTCGGTCCAGATGGCACGCTGCCACCGCGACCTTGTCAGCACCTGCTCCCCAGGCACTTTGTCCGGGCATCGCCGGCGGGAACTGAGACGGGCACATCATGCCACCCCATCGCCATGGCAGCTAATGAGTCCCGTGCCCGCTTAATTAAGGAAACCAGCTTAATGCAAGAAAGAGTGGAGGCGGGGGGGACATAAAAAAACAGAGCATATGCTGGACTGCAACCAAAACAAGAGAAATAAATAATTAGCCCCCAAAAAGGGAGTGATCGCTGGAGCCAAAATATCATTAAAATTTGAAATGTAAATCTCCTTATCAGCCTCCCAATGTCACGAATTAGCACTACAGCTCAACGCATTAAATCAAGGCGAAATATTCAATTAATAAATGAATGAGTGGTGATGAACTTTTGATTATTTTGGGCTTACAGTCCAAGTGCACCTTATCAGGGAATGTCACCTTGGACTGGGCCTCGTTGGTCTGTTAAATGGTGTCAGAGCATCTTTTTTTTTATCAGCGTATTTATTTCTTTTTCTTCTTAAAGCTCTCATAGCGTGGCGCCTCTCTGCTGAGACGGGGGCTGTCCGTGTTTATGCCTGATTAGCCAGAGCACCACAACATGCACTTCTTCTTTGCTCCAGCAAAAAAAGGCAATAAATCATTTAGATTTTATTAAACTCAAATTAAAGCGCTGTGCGTGTGATGGAATTACGCCGTTTAAAATGTTACAACCCCACCCCTCCCTTTGGATACGCACAAACACACGTGTTCGACACCTTCTGCTCCTCTTCTGCTCTCTCTCTCTCTCACACACACACACACACACACACACTCTACACTTCTTCGCCCTTATTATGCAGGACAAAAATGTCCCCTTTAAGAATGTCAGACAGTTCCCAAAAAAAGAAGGCTTGGAAAAAAATAAAAACCCTGTGTCCCTCCACATCTGAGGGCCCAGAGAGCGAGGGAAGAGGAAGGAGAGAGGAGGAGGAAGAGGGGGGGCTAATGTGCAAACTTGTTTCCGTCCTCTACGGCTCGCCCATCATTTATTCAGCAGCTCGGCGCTCGAGACGGGCCACTCGCATTTGCTTGATACTCAATTATACATTAGTGTACATCACTTGGCAATCTGTTCATATCAATTTAATTGGATTTTAATATTGCCTCTGATCTTGTTGTCCAATTAACAGTGCTGGCTGGCAATAAAGCAGAACGTGTGTGATACACTGTGGAAACTAGGGGCGGTATACCTCGGGAAGGTAACTAATGGCCGTGGCGGCGACTTAAAGTGAGGGAGTTATACCGGACACTACTTACCTCCACCTCCCATACACACGACCTCCCCCCCACACACACTTTCCCACCCCTCACACTCCATACACACCTCCGTAGTAGTAGTAGTACGGGGGGGGGCTCCAGTTCCCTCCACATCCACCCAACCACCACTGATGTGATAAAAATTTCACTTCACCGCGCAACTTCATTTATTCTGTTGACATTCGCCTCTGATTAAAAACAATAAAAAAAAGAGAGAGAAAGATGGTGCGACCATGCCCTGAATAGCATATGCAAATCCAACCCCGGGCATCTATCTTGTTGAAGCTGAGGAGACTGATTGGCTGACTGACTGACCGTTTGCTGGCACAGTGCCAACATCTCAACTATGAAAGTAACGTGGGATGGAGAAAAGAGATAACTGTCTGTCTGTCTGTCTGTCTGCCCATCCACCCGTCTATGTATCCATCTATGTATGTATGTATGTATCTATCTATCTAGCTATGCTTTTCAACCAGAAGTTTCAGGAACTTTAAAGGGACTGTGAGGACTTTCTGAGTGATCTTGAAAAAGTCTCATATCTCCATATATGCCTGATCATAATCCCGGTCGAAATTAAATTATCAGTGCTAATGTAGGTAATTACTAAATGCTAATTCATAGCTAAAAACTTTAGCTGTGCTTGGTAGATGAGCACTGGTGAGACATAACTACGATTCACTAACATTACGTCTCAAAGCATTGGGCTGTGAGTAGGCTGAAGTTTAGCTAGCCTCTAAACTACTGCACAAACTTACAAAGTCTGCTCGTAGTTGTGTTTCCAGCAACAGCACTACATAATTGTTGACAAACAAGTAGTGTTACTAGAAAGATCCAACATGTACAAAATGACAATTGCTGTTATCCTCCAGCAGAAGAAGTTGCTGTAGCCCACTTCATACCGATTCTCCTCACAGTCACTTGAAGTTAAAGGAACTACTTTTTCAGGAACTAAATGGTTTCTGTGGCCATGGTTCTGTGTTTCCACCAAAGTCTGGAGTGAAGATTACGCTAAAAAGATCAGTGGTATATTGAAGAAAGAAAAAAAATTATTACACAAAACCACTTGACCAGTAGAGGGCAGTACAGGCCCTCTGTTAACCATGGATCCGGAGCCCTCTGCCCCTGCTCTGCATTCATTTCGTCTACATTTCTGTACATTTCTATAAAGCTTCGGGTTACGGACCAAACGGTGCAGTACCATCGGAAACAGTGGGGGCAGTGTTGCTGTTACTGCCACATATGTAGCTCTTGTGAGACGCAAAGAAGATTAATAAATGAAGAAACTATTTAACAGCCATGTAGACCACCGCCTTCTCCAACACTGATTCCGTTTTCATCTTTTTAGTAAGAGGTACATCGGCACTCCTCCACAGTCCCCATGTTTTTTTTTTTGAGAGTGTTGTTGTCATAAACTTCTGACTCTGAGCTGACCCGGTAGATGTATTGCAGTGCCAACGTAAGGACGCATGGAAGTCTGTGAGTAGTGATAGTGACATTATTTGAAAGGATATACACATTTTTGTACGTTAAGGGAGTATAAATGGGCTGTAAGAAAACAGGGAAGGTCATTCAGCAAAGGTGACACCAAAAAGAAGACGAAGTGGCATTGTAGCGTGGAACACAACAGTTAGCTAGTTAGCATGGTAGTGATTCAGCCAGTGCTGGTTTTGATTGTGATGTCTTCCTTTCTAGAGGTAGAAGTCTTTCTGAAAGCCAGTTTTAAGGATTTTGAGACAGCTTTAAATGATGAAACAGGATGATTGGCATGAAGACAGCAGATACAGACCAGTGTTTCGTATAAATAGCAGTTATTTCACAACTTTTGCCTGGATGCATCTGACTCAGACCATCATCGCATACTTATCTGATGAGGACATTTGATGATAATAATCAATGATGAGGGTCACCCTTTGAACTGGGACACTGGGATCTGACATACCCTTTTCAACAGAATTGGTGCTCGAGCCAGTGCCTGACTTAGCACTGGTTCATTTTGTTTCTGACAAAGAACCAGTGCTAAAAACTGGTGCTTACAGAGCACCAACTCTTTGCTACATCAGGGGCTGGGGGCAGAGTTTGACACAGTCTGCTCCTCTGCTGCTCTCTCTCTCTTTCTCTCATACTCACACACATGCATGTACACACACACACACTCTACACTTCTTTGCCCTTATTATGCAGGACAAAAATGTCCCTTTTAAGAATGTCAGACAGTTCCCAAAAAAAGAAGGCTCAGGAAAAAAAAACCTGTGCCCCTTCACATCTGAGGGACCAACAGTCAGATGTGGGAAACAGGCAACTTTAAAAAGAACAGCTGCCAAGCAGGTTCTCTGTTGTTTTCTTGGAGTTTTTTTCCATTCAGAAATTGAGTTTTCTGTGAAATTAAGGCAGTAATGCATTACCTCTCTTTTAGATAGTCTTTTCCCAATATATTCTTAACAGGCTAAATATATTTGTTTTTTATCTCGTTTATACAATGGGATCATTTCTGCCCTGTGTCCACAACCCTGCTCTGCTGACCGTGATGCGCACAGCAGAGTTCCACCCCGATGCAAACAAACATATAAGCATGTGCACGTACACACAGACACACAAACACGTGAGTAGAGAAAACCAACACAAGAAACATAGAATTAAATCTCTTCTTTTTTAAAGCGCTCCCAGGCCCATCTTTATGAAGATATTAACGCTTTATAAAGAGGTGCCCCCCCCAAAAAAAAGGTCAAATGGTAGAAAAGGAGTGACAAAACACATTCACACTATCAGGTTCAAAGACGACCAATATTTAGGAGGTAATAAACTCAGCCAATCACAGCGAGGGGGTCATCGCACTCTGGAGTGAGGGAGGGGGAAATAAAAACATTGTGGCTGCTCCACCAATCAGAGACAGTCAACTTGCAGACCCTGCCCTCAAAGTTCCTGGACCTTAAGGAAGTACCAGCAAGGGCCATTTCAAGTGCTGTAGAACTAACATTAGACCTGAGTTTCTGTGGTTGAAAAGAGCTTTGTCTATCTACAAATGATGGTCTTGTGGCACACTGCTACTTGTATCTTACCAAGTTGGAGACACCAATGCTGTGTTATCTCTCTCTCTCTCTCTCTCTCTCTCTCTGTTTTCTCTGTGTCCCTGTTTAAAGCACCACTGAGTAGCGGCCTATCATTAGAATAATTAATTGTTCAACC
>RPOG01004001.1:0-39622 GCA_008086565.1 Thalassoma bifasciatum | reverse complement strand
ACACACACACACACACACACACTCTACACTTCTTCGCCCTTATTATGCAGGACAAAAATGTCCCCTTTAAGAATGTCAGACAGTTCCCAAAAAAAGAAGGCTCGGAAAAAAATAAAAACCCTGTGTCCCTCCACATCTGAGGGCCCAGAGAGCGAGGGAAGAGGAAGGAGAGAGGAGGAGGAAGAGGGGGGGCTAATGTGCAAACTTGTTTCCGTCCTCTACGGCTCGCCCATCATTTATTCAGCAGCTCGGCGCTCGAGACGGGCCACTCGCATTTGCTTGATACTCAATTATACATTAGTGTACATCACTTGGCAATCTGTTCATATCAATTTAATTGGATTTTAATATTGCCTCTGATCTTGTTGTCCAATTAACAGTGCTGGCTGGCAATAAAGCAGAACCACACACTATGTGACACCTTTGATCCCCGCCATATGGAGCCCTTCCATTGATTACCGGCACCGCCGCTGAATTTCACTCCCTCAATATGGCCTGTGATGAATGGAGGTGGAGGGTATGTGTGCTGGAGGGGGGGTGTGTGTGAAAGGGTGGGGAGTGTGAGGTATGTGTGGAGGCATCATCATCATCATGCCCCCCCCCTCCAGTTCCCTCCACATCCACCCAACCACCACTGATGTGATAAAAATTTCACTTCACCGCGCAACTTCATTTATTCTGTTGACATTCGCCTCTGATTAAAAACAATAAAAAAAAGAGAGAGAAAGATGGTGCGACCATGCCCTGAATAGCATATGCAAATCCAACCCCGGGCATCTATCTTGTTGAAGCTGAGGAGACTGATTGGCTGACTGACTGACCGTTGGCTGGCACAGTGCCAACATCTCAACTATGAAAGTAACGTGGGATGGAGAAAAGAGATAGCTGTCTGTCTGTCTGTCTGCCCATCCGCCCGTCTATGTATCTATCTATGCATGTATGTATCTATCTATCTGTCTAGCTGTGCTTTTCAACCAGAAGTTTCAGGAACTTTAAAGGGACTGTGAGGACTTTCTGAGTGATCTTGAAAAAGTCTCATATCTCCATATATGCCTGATCATAATCCCGGTCGAAATTAAATTATCAGTGCTAATGTAGGTAATTACTAAATGCTAATTCATAGCTAAAAACTTTAGCCTTGCTTGGTAGATGAGCACTGGTGAGACATAACTCGATTCACTAACATTACGTCTCAAAGCATTGAGCTGTGAGTAGGCTGAAGTTTAGCTAGCTTCTAAACTACGGCAAAAACTTACAAAGTCTGCTTGTAGTTGTGTTTCCAGCAACAACACTACATAATTTTTGATAAACAAGTTGTGTTACAAGAAAGATCCAACATGTACAAAATGACAATTGCTGTTATCCTCCAGCAGAAGAAGCTGCTGTAGCCCACTTCATACCGATTCTCCTCACAGTCACTTGAACTTAAAGGGACTACTTTTCAGGAACTAAATGGTTTCTGTGGCCATAGTTCTGTGTTTCCACCAAAGTCTGAAGTGAAGATTATGCTAAAAAGATCAGTGGCATATCAAGAATAAAAAAAGAATTGCACAACACCACTTGACCAGTAGAGGGCAGTACAGGCCCATTAATACTAACACCAATGTTAACCATGGATCCGGAGCCCTCTGCCCATGCTCTGCATTCATTTCGTCTGCATTTCTGCACGTTTCTATAAAGCTTCGGGTTACGGACCATACGGTGCAGTACCATCGGAAACAGTGGGGGCAGTGTTGCTGTTACTGCCACATATGTAGCTCTTGTGAGACACAAAGAAGATTAATAAATGAAGAAACTATTTCACAGCCATGTAGACCACCGCCTCCTCCAACACTGATTCCGTTTTCATCTTTTTAGTAAGAGATACATTGACAATCCTTCACAGTCCCCATGTTTGTTTTTATTTGAGTGTGTTGTTGTCATAAACTTCTGACTCTGAGCTTACCCAGTGGATGTATTGCAGTGCCAACGTAAGGACGCATGGAAGTCTGTGAGTAGTGATAGTGACATTATTTGAAAGGATATACACATTTTTGTACGTTAAGGGAGTATAAATGGGCTGTAAGAAAACAGGGAAGGTCATTCAGCAAAGGTGACACCAAAAAGAAGACAGACTGGCATTGTAACGTGGAACACAACAGTTAGCAAGTTAGCATGGTGGTAATTCAGCCTGTGCTGGTTCTGATTGTGATGTCTTACTTTCTAGAGGTAGAAGTCTTTCTAAAAGCCAGTTTTAAGATTTTTGACACAGCTTTAAATGATGAAACAGAATGATTTTCATGAAGGCAGCAGATACAGACCAGTGTTTCTTATAAAGAGCTGCCCAGTTATTTGATGACTTTTGGCTGGATGCATCCGACTTAAACAGCCTTAGATCATCATCAAATACTTATCTGATGAGGACATTTGATGATAATAATCAATGATGAGGGTCACCCTTTGAACTGGGACACTGGGATCTGAATACCCTTTTCGACAGAATTGGTGCTAGAGCCAGTGCCTGACTTAGCACTGGTTCATTTTGTTTCTGACAAAGAACCAGTGCTCAAAACTGGTGCTTAGCGAGCACCAACTCTTTGCTACATCAGGGGCTAGGGGCAGAGTTTGACAGAGTCTGCTCCTCTGCTGCTCTCTCTCTCTTTCTCTCATACTCACACATGCATGTACACACACACACACTCTACACTTCTTTGCCCTTATTATGCAGGACAAAAATGTCCCCTTTAAGAATGTCAGACAGTTCCCAAAAAAAGAAGGCTCAGGAAAAATAAAAAAACCTGTGCCCCTTCACATCTGAGGGACCAACAGTCAGATGTGGAAAACAGCCAATTTTAAAAAGAACAGCTGCCACGAAGGTCCTCTGTTGTTTTTTTGGAGTTTTTTCGTTCAGAACTTGAATTTTTCGGTGAAATTAAGGCAGTAATGCATCACCTCTCTTTTAGATAGTCTTTACCCAATATATTCTTAACAGGCTAAATATCTTTGTTTTTTTTATCTCGTTTATACAATGGGATAATTTCTACCCTGTGTCCACAACTCTGCTCCGCTCACCGTGGTGCACACAGCAGAGTTCCACCCCGATGCAAACAAACATATAAGCATACGCACGTACACACAAACACGAGTAGAGAAAACCAACACAAGAAACATAGAATTAAATCTCTTCTTTTTTAAAGCGCTCCCAGGCCCATCTTTATGAAGATATTAACACTTTACAAAGAGATGCCCATGCCCCCCCCCCAAAAAAAAGGTCAAATGGTAGAAAAGGAGTAACAAAAACACATTCACACTGTCAGGTTCAAAGAGGACCAATATTTAGGAGGTAATAAACTAAGCCAATCACAGCGAAGGGGTCATCGCACTCTGGAGTGAGGGAGGGGGAAATAAAAACATTGTGGCTGCTCCACCAATCAGAGACAGTCAACTTGCAGACCCTTCCCTCAAAGTTCCTGGACCTAAGGAAGTACCAGCAAGGGCCATTTCAAGTGCTGTAGAACTAACATTAGACCTGAGTTCCTGTGGTTGAAAAGAGCTTTGTCTTTCTACAAATGATGGTCTTGTGGCACACTGCTACTTGTATCTTACCAAGTTGGAGACACCAATGCTGTGTTATCTCTCTCTCTCTCTCTCTCTCTCTCTCTCTCTCTGTTTTCTCTGTGTCCCTGTTTAAAGCACCACTGAGTAGCGGCCTATCATTAGAATAATTAATTGTTCAACCGAGTGGCGTTTTCAGAGGGAGCCACTCGGGCAGAAGCAACAAGACAGCAGTTAGTGAAGAGGAGGAGGAGGAGGAGGAGGAGGAGGAGGAAATCGAGCGTGAGCCTACAAAACACAAACAGGTTTTCCTGTTATGAGCCCAAGCATGCATGAAAGAGGAAACAGAAAAAAAGAACTAAAGAAAATTAGGACTCCTCGTGTGTACTGGATGCGTATGATGAATAAATTAATCAAACTCATCTTTTGACCTTTTGAACTGCCAGAGAGAAACTGCCTGGAGAGAAGAAGAAACATTTGTTCAGGTAGGAGGAAAATGTCCAGAATTACCATTAAAGATTCACTGATCCCAGAGAAACAAAGATGATAATGCTGAATGAAACAGAGAAGAAGAGTTTTTCTCACCATGACTTTTTTAGAGATCCACTTCTCACAGAAACAGCCTCGACTTTGGACAACTTCACACAGTAGGAAGTACAATGTCTGAACAACTGAATAAAACATTTACATTAAAGTCAAATATGGATAAGAACTCTCAGTTCCAACCTTTTCCATCCATTAGATTGACTAAGGTTGGTGGTTTTCTCCTAAACTGGACATACTAATTTTTGTTTGAGCAGACAAAGCTGATGCTGTAGATGCTTCCACCTTAAAAAAGAAAATACGTAGACACAACCTCATCAATTGTCATATGCTACATGATCATTGTGAATATTGTTATGTATAGCATCTGCAATGTGATGTTATGACCATTGAGAGATTTGTCATCAGAAAGATGAAAGTTTGAACCTAGTCTATAATTTATAAGGGGCCAAGAGAAGCAAATACAGATTGAAAGCATAGATTTGATATAATCTCAAGTTAAAAAGCAGTGATAGTAATGAAAGTGTGCTGGTCCAAGTAGAACTGATCTACTCAGATAAAAATCTTTTTTTTTTTTCTAACCAGGCTTTGAATACATGTATGCTCGCTGTAAAGATTTGCTTTTTGAATGGGTGTGTATGTGGCTCCTGCTGTTTCTGCAGCCAGCCTCGAGTGGACACTCCAGGAACTGCAGTTTTTAATGCTTCAATTTTATAGACTGGAGGGTTACCGCTTGGTTATTAGCAACTCCAGTCAGTGCTTGAGCATCTCTGTCCCTACCCCAAATATTGGCTGAAAAGCAGAAAGACAGATTGAGCTCTCTTACACTGCCGACCCTGAGTGATTGCTTGATTGTGTTGCAATCGAAAGACAGTGTTGGTATTGGCATTAGAGTCAGCTGACAGGGTGTATTGGTAGCAGTGGCAGTGGTTTGAATAGCTTAGTACCCAATTACAGCATGATAGCAGGTCCATGTTACCATAAAACACAGTTTAAACGAACAATAGGGAGTCCCTGCTCCATCTTTCCATTGGTCTGGGGGTCCTTGGTCTGAAAAACATTGAACACCCCTGATTTACGGGAATAATGTGTGAAGATTGAAAGGTACTGCTTTGTGTGTTTAAACTGATGTGACATTCAGTTATAAGTCACCAACAAACAGCAAGCAAGTTTTTTTTTTTTTTAAGTTAATTTTTTTGGCCTTAGTGCCTTCATTGGATAGAGGAGAGAAGACAGTGGACAGAGTTGGAAAGTAGACAGAGCGGGGAGTGACATGCAGGAAACAGGCTGCAGGTCGGATTCGATCCCGGGCCACCCGCTCAAGAGCAAACCCCATATCCGCAACCATATCCTCTAGGCCATTTGCGCCCACAAGTAACAGTTTAATCCTAGATTTTCCCCTGCAAAATATGTGCACGCATTCCATTCAATAGACCTCCCTGATACATATTGTGTATATATGTGTTTTAAATTATAGGACTATTTTTAGGGGGGCTGCACGGTGGCGCAGCGGGTTGCGTTCGAGCCTCACAGCAAGAAGGTCGCCGGTTCGATTCCCCGTTCAGGCAAGGTGGGCCTTTCTGTGTGAAGTTTGCATGCGTGCAGTGCATGCGTGGGTTCTCTCTGGGTGCTCCGGCTTCCTCCCACAGACCAAAAACATGCCCATGTGGTTAGGTTAACTGATTATTCTAAATTGCCCGTAGGTGTGAGTGTGCGTGTGAATGGTTGTTTGTCTATATGTCACCTTGCGATTGACTGGCGACCAATCCAGGGTGTACCCCGCCTCTTGATCATTGACAGCTGGGATAGGCTCCAGCCACCTGCGACCCTGATTAGCAGGATAGATGGTTAAGAAAATGGATGGATGGTTTTTTATTATCATACATACTCTTTTTTATCATTTTATTGTCAAGTCAAACCAACACTTCCAAAGATTCCAGGGGTATAGAAATAAAATTAAAATTAATTTTTTAAAAATGGTGCCAACTATTGTTGCTAGTGGGACTAAACATATCTATAGGTCAGAAATGAAATTCTGAATTTACTGTATGTTAGGCTCAAAATTGTCCTTTAAACTGAGTTTTTTCAAACATTATTGCTTAATTGATTAAATAAAGACAGAAAAAAAAATACAGGTTACTACATATTGTGGTTTCCAACTACTCCACAGGCACCTTTTGCCATCATTTCAATAAATATGTAGGTTGATGTGTTGCAAACAGTTTTACGCTCAGTGAAAATCCTCCATCAGAGTCCCACAGAGCAGAGGAGGATGTGCAGGGTTGGTGGAGGTAGATACATGGAGAGCTGGTGGGTGGCTGGGAGGGGGTACTCATCCTTTCTTATCTGCCATGTCGCCAAATCGATAACTAGGACATCTAGATAAGGCCTCACGAGCCTTGTGCACACAGTTATCCCACTGAAGGACACACACACACACAAAGTCACACACATACACACACACACACACACGGGGCTTTATAGACTGCAAAGTAAACTGTGCTGAGAATATTCCAACACAGGAGCAGCTTCATAAACAACAAGGAGCACTCATGAACACACTCCATCAACACTTACACACTCTCTGTCCCCCTTTTTTTTCCTGTTTTCCTGCCTCAATCACCCTCTCAGCAGTCCACGGGTCCAGATACACCTTCCTGATACGCGTCAGAGCTCCTCCCCTCCCATCACCTCGCCATCAAATTCGTCAGCAAGCTGCGGCATTTGACGCTTCATCGGCGAGCTACTATTTCCTCTGCTGGGAGGCACATCTGCTTTCTCCATCCAGTCTGCAGCCGTTTGTGTCCCAGAAGACAGTGTTAAATTAGCAAAACACTGCTGCTTTGTACGCCGTTATGAACCGGCTGTAATCTGGCTCTGACGTGACCCCGAGACCCATGTGGAGGAAGAAAGGAGGAGGGCTGGGGAGAGAATGTGTCTTTATTGCTGTTTATAAGCGGGAGGATATCGACTGAATTCCACTTGCATACTGTCCAGCCGACTTGCTTGACATTTTTAATCTCATTTTGATGGTGCTAAGGCCACATCTCACAGGAGCTCTTTTTGATCTTATTCTAAAATTCAGAACAGCTCTTGCGCTGCCTCTTTACCACTTCATTCTTTCTCTTAGAGCTCTTTCCTCTCTTCCCTCTGCAGTGCATGTGCTTATGTGCATTTCTTCTCTAATGTGTGCAAAAGCAAGCTTGTGCATGCGTGTGTGTATGTGAGTGTGTGTGTGTATGCAGCTGCATGACTGGCCAAGGTCTTTGAACACTAAGACCTGGATGAAGGATTGAAAGGCCCCTTGAAGCCCTCTGGAAGCCCCTTCAGCCAGCGCTGACACCCTCCAGGGGCCGAGGAGCTAGGGAAGGGAGATCAAAACCAGAGAGGCGAGGCCAAGAGGTCGACGTGAAGCGAAAGATCCGGGGAGCATCTACAGTCCAAGGAAGTATCTGTGGTCTCTGCAGAATTTCTAAAAGGGTCAGTGCAGTGAGCAAAATAAAGCTTCAAAACTAGGAAGAGTGGGCTGCTGTGAAATGCAAGCTCCTCGAAAAGAGGAATGGGCTGAAACATTGCCCTGAGGGTCTTTGCCAGGTCCAATGCCACCCAGCTCCAGTGATGCTGGGGAGACTCTTAAATATATCAGACTTGAAATCTTCACAGATGTCCTTTGACTTCTTAAAATCTGAACTTTGGGTCATCTAAAAAAACACTGCAACTAACTTCTCAATTGCTCCAGTCCATCAACAGTCTTCAGCGTTGAAGTTTTGAAAGTGAAGCTAATGTGTGTGTGAAAAAACTTTAGTTCTGTAAGTGTCCACAGGACGCACGCCTCAAAAGCCAAGAAAACCATATCAGATCACAACAGATCGAACATGTCTCCAACCTTATGGAGAAACCATGTTTCCTTAACCCTCCTATTGTCTTTGGGTCAATTTGACCCGATTTCAAAGGTTATTTTGTCAAAACTTTGGTTTTCTTTCATATAACTGCTTGAAAATTACATGGATGGTTCCATGCAATGCTATTAACATGTGAAATTAGGTATTACTGTTATTGTTAAACTAGAGGTGGGGACTGCATTTCCTTTCAACAAATGCAGGATGTTGAAATACTGAGCATCTAATTTAATCACTACTTATTTTCCTTGCAGAAAAAGCTCAGTGTTTTCAGTTGTATCATGTGAAATGCTGATGCACAGAATTTCAACATAATGTATGTTTTATATAAATGTAAAGCATCTCCCTGCCATGAAGAGACTTATATGATTTCAACTTCTCTTACAACTGAATGGTTTACGATCAGAACTTACTGTACACTCACTGCTTAGTTTTGAAGCATTTTTCTGTTTTCAAACTTTAAATAAGCTGGTGTGAACACTGCATTAGGCTACATATCTGTTATTCCTCCTAATCCTGCCCTGTTCCTGCTCTCCACAGGTTCATCATTATTATCCTGAGTACAGATTTCATTCCTCTTCATTGACAGGAGTGACAGCCTGATTCATGTTCACTAATGTTAAACAGAGGCAGAATCAGCATGACTCCCCTCTGTGAAGTGAAGTTCAAATGACAGTTGTTTAAAGGTAGAGTATGCAGGATTTTCCTAAAAAGTAAAATGCCAACTTTTACAGTTATAAGCCTGCTGAATCGTCATCTGTGGGCTTCTATACATGTGTGTCAGTGTCTGTGTATTCCTCACCCACTCCTAGACCCCCTCTCTTGCCTGTATTGTTGATGTTTTGGTTGACTCTGGATGTTTCTCGGTGAAGAGTAGGAGTTGTTATGGGTGGTGACTTGCCAATCATTGTTCGCCCAGTGCGCAAATGACTTTGAGTGTTGATAGTGAGTGGGAGAAACTGTCTCCAGGGACTACAATAGAGGCCGCAACATAGAGACAGAATGATACGTTATTTGCAGGATACCTCCTTTACCTGTAGGAAGTCAGATGAACAGCTCTTGAGTTTCTCCCATGTGATACTGCAGGTGCTCTCTAGGCTGTTTTTCACATTCAATGATGTGTTCACCAAGCTACAGCTGTTAGCCATGCTATTAGCTATGGTTGGTGGCAGTGAGTATGCGCAGCCAGAGTAAAATCAAACAAGCTAAAACATTTCCAGGAAACCGTGTGGTTTATTAATTTCTGAATTTCTTCCAGTTTTATTTTATGTTATTGTCCTATCAGTGGCTCAACTGTTGTCTTCAACCTGCAACATGCTTTTTAATGTGCTGTCAGCTGAATCAAACTGTAGATATTATTTTATTGTGTATAAGAGCCGCTGCGATTAATAAATTTCCCTGCAATAAATTAAGTATTTCCAATTCAAGACTCACGATTCACTTTATTTGCCATCGCACATGTTTCAGAGCAACATAATTTGCCTTTCAGTTATATCCCGTCCAAGTCACACAAAAAAGACAGAGACAAATAACAAGGGGAGGACAGGGAATGGGAAAACTGTTGGGTCACCATTGTGCGCAGCGCCCCGTTTCATTAGGGGGAAAAGAGTACAAGAGGAAGTAGGAGGGGAAAAAAGCAAATACCAGACCAAGCCCCTAGGGCAGTAATTCAGTGTTTCTTTGCTGTACAACCTCTACCTGAGGCTAACACACAGTGAACAGCTTACAGAGTGCTACAGAAAGAACCTGTAGATGTTCCCGAGCTGGTTGGTGTCACCATTTCTAATATGCCGACCACCATCCTTGAGCTTCTGAGCACCTCTGATACATGACTGAGACTATGTCTGTCCTTTATAAGCTCTATGGTTCACTTGTGTTGAGTGGATCTGAGGTCAGTGTGTATTTCAGCCTGAGTTTTTCTTTAGTGGATGCTGTGTTGTCCATGAAAGGTGTAACAATAAAAAGAAATAAAAGAAAAAGTGCGACTGCATCCCTCTCATCTGCCTTGGCCTCTCTTTAAAGTATCTCGTTGAAGCACAAACTGTTTAAAAGCCTCTTTCAATTGCCTCCCACTCACTACTTTACAATTCAATGAGAAACAATTAAACAAGTGGGTAGCCTTAGCCGTGACACCCAAACAATGAAGGAATGTGATGGCGATCAATAGCAAGCCTACGATTCACCACTCAAGGTCGCTGAACTTTGAAGCACACTGTGCAGGCTAATGGTCATTGAATGCTGGTCGGAATGAATCCCAGGCTGAATCCTCTGGTAATAATCTTTAATTCCTGCTCCGGCATTTTCCACAATTAGTCTGCCCTTGCCCCATCCATCATTGGCCAAAAAAGGCACCTGGGGCACACAGCAATAACAAACCAGAGAGAGTCAAGAGGCCACTCCTGGTTTAATTATTCAGTCGTTATTTTGCTAAACAGATGCACAGTTTGATGAATATTTTATCTGTAATCAGCGGACCCTGTCTTGGATTTTCTGGATTTTCCTCATCCGTCTCTCTTTCCCTCTCCTAACCTTCATCAGTACAGTGTAGAGCAGCTGAAGACACATATGGGCATTGATTTTCGCCCAGAGCCATGTGGGCTGAACTCAAAGAGAGCTTGTCAGAAGAGTCAGAGAGAGGGGAGAGCAAGAGAGAGAAAGAAAGCAAGAAAGAAAGACAGAAGGGAGGACGGAAACCTCCCCAAACGAGCATCTGACGAAAACAAGGTGCCAGCCTGACCCTCACCACCTTCGACATGTTGGAACTTGCGAGAGGAAAAAGATGCTGAAACAACAGCGAAACAAGAGCGGGGAGGCAAACGCGAACAAAAGAAAAGAAGCTGCTTTCATTTCCCCACTTTGTGCTCGCCTTTTCTACATTTTCAACAAAGAAATTAATGCCCACTTCGAGTGTGTCCGCTGGGCCACAATCTGTCGGCGTGCTTTGATGTGCTCATTGCAGCCTCCTCTGAAGTCCTGTACGTCGAGTTCCTCTAACAAAGGGAATAAAATAGGAGGATAAAGAAAGACGAGAAAGAGGCCTGTTTTTGTATTTGGCAAGACACTGCTTGTATTCCTAGCGGACATTCTGCCTTCAGCTCTCGTTCCTCGCCTCCTTTTCCCCCTCTACATCTCTCTCTCTCCAGCTCCCGTACTTGTTGGAAGGTAGGGACTTGGAGAAAGTTGATGATCAAACAGGTAAATCTCAGATTTGTTTGATGTTTATTTATGTCTTTTCTTTATCCCTGCAGCGTTTTATTCAAGACCCCACACAGGTTTCCTCTCTCCCCAGTTTTAAGTGCCAAAACGTACCTCTGACAAACTTCTTAACAGGTGTGAATACTGATGTACAGCACAAAGGATGAACTATGTCAAGGACAAAAAACTTATTCGAAAAAAGAACTTTTTTTGGAGCTGCCTTTGAAAATATTTTGGCCTTTGTCAACTGATATGAATAACATGTTAGCACAGAGCTGCCTGGCCACTCAACAAAAGTAAAACAGAGCCTGCTTTTCTGTATGCGATGAATAAGTGGAAACCCTGGATGTTGAAGAAACACTGGCTCTGAGTTCAACATCCCCTCAAAAAGTGAAACCGTATCCTGCCAGTCCACTTCTGCACAGCTAGATTCCTGTTGTCTAAAATCAATCAACCGCCCTCAATCTAAGACACACACACACTCACACACATCCCTTGTTTCACATCAAAGGTGTGTCTGTGTTTTCTGTGTTGTGTAAGCCTGTTCTTATTCTGTACACTTGACCTTCTGCCACCAAGGCCCAGTTATGGCTGATAGAGACAACAAACAAAGAGCGATCGCTATCTCCCGCATCATTACGCAACCAACATCGGGGAAGGTACGCTACAGAAATAGCCAAAGGGCAAGGTGGACACGCCGTCGTCAGGGCTCATCTTTCACACAGCGTGTACACCTGCATGCTGACAAACACGCGTGTGTGTACGCACACACAGATGCATCATGTACAGACCTATAAGCTCTTCCAGAGACATGGATTTACAGTCGCTGCGTACAACAAAAGCTGCTGTCGTATGTGAAAATATTCTGAACAAATTTTAACCAACAGAGAATAGAGGTCTGGGAGAAATTAGCAACTCACTGGGAATCAGTCGTCCACACTCTGGGCTGCAATATTATGACTGCAAACTAACAGGAAGTAACCTGGCAGTCGACCTCCAAATAATAGTTATGCAAAATAAACCATGTCAGATTCCAAGTAGAGTTTCAAAATGGAGGAAAGAAGAACTGGAATGAGACAGAAAAAAAAAAAAACCTTTCAGTAAACAATTAAAGCTAAACAGTCTGTTCATCAGCTGATCAAAAGTTTAAGACAAGCCTGTCTTTAAAGGTACAGTATAAAGGATTTTCCTATAAAATGAAATGTCAACGTTTACAGGGAAAATCCTCCTCAGTTGCCATCAATGGCCCCGAAACGTGAGTGTCAGTGTCTGAATCTGCCTCACTCACTCCTAGACCCCTTCTCTGCTTGTTATATTGATGTTTTGGTTGACTTGGGATGTTTCAGAGTAGGAGTGGTTATGGGTAGTGACCAGTCAATCACAGTGCGCCCAGTGCATAATTGATTTTGTGTGTTGATGGCGAGTGGAGGAGCTATCACGAGCAGCTACGATAGCGGCTGTAAACACAGAGAAAGAATGATCCACTATTTGCAGGAAATCTCTTTTACCTGCAGGAAGTCAAGTGTATAGCTCTTGAGTTTCTCTCATATGATTCTGCAGGGCTGTTTTTACAGTCTATGGTGTGTTTACAAAGCTATGACTGTAAGCCACGGTATTAGCTAGGATCGGTGGCAGTGAGCATGCGCTGCAGCTGGCACTGAGCTACAGAGGAGGAGCCCAGTGTGGATGTTGTTTGTGAACAAATAAACAAAACTTATTGAAAATTTCTGCATACTCCGCCTTTAAGGGGTGATGTAACATGGCTACTTGGAGACATAGTGTATCATTGCTGTTGGTAACCCCCCTCCCCCCAGTCATTGTTTGAGTTGAGTTACTTTTCAGCAGCGTTGTTTAGCAGCTCTCTCCATCTTTTTTTTTAAAGATATTTTTTGGGCTTTTCTGGCTTCAATTGAATAGAGCAGGAAAGGGGGAGAGAGTGGGGAATGACATGTGGGAAACAGGCCACAGGTGGTAATCGAACCCGGGCCACCCGCTCGAGGGCAAACCTCATGGTGCGCGGCCAGACCATCTGCGCCCTCTCCCCATCTTTTATTTTTCTTGTGTAGCATTGGTAAGTATCAGTAGGGAAACGAGTGCACATACTCTTCAAGGCTATTGGCATCAAAGATACTGTCATTTTCTTGTTGATGAATTTCCCACGGGAGCCAAAGATGTTTCCACTCAAAGATGCTTGCTAAAGGAACTTTTTAGTATTAGCCAATCAGAAAAAAAACTGTGGTTATTGTTACCTTTGGATGTTGTTGGATAACTTTTTTATAACTTTGATAAAAAAGAGTGGATAAGTGAACCGATGAACCAACACTTTATGCTGCTCATCTTTAAGTCATTTTGTATTGGAAGCATCAGATAATCAACTAAAAGCAACTGAAAGCAACATGAAAAAAAACAAAAAAAAAAACACCACACCAACAAAATATAAAAAGTTTATATGCACACACCACAACACAGAGGAAATTTAAAGATTCAACTTCAGAAAATTGCTAAAGGACAGATATCCCAACGGACACAGAGGAGTTGTGAAAGTAAGTCATTGTTTTCTTTTTGAACTCCATCTGTGATTAGTATTGCTATAATGCTAATGTTATAGCATGTCTGATTTTTAAAGTTGAATGTAGGATGACAAACTACTGGTAAGTACAATAGAAATAAAAGAATTATGAAGGATATCACAAAGGGAGACCCTTATGAAGCTATATTTAGCACTTGTGTTGTAGCTTTTGCCTTCATGTTTTTCATTGCTGTGGTTGTGGTTTTTTTTTTGCAAATTGTTTTTAGTTTGCAAATTGTCTGACACCTACTGGCCACCTCAGTCACAAAGACCCCGTCTCACAAGGCCGGCCTCTAAGTAACCATAAAACAGCTCGGGCCTAACTAAAATAAAGCAGAGTTTCTTATTTCTGCCTTCCTCCCACACCGCCATCTCTCATTCCTCCCCTCAGGGTTCATCTGTGAAATTAAAATAAAGTGAATGAAGTTCCTCTTTGAAGACTGGACAGATAGAGAGAAATGGCTAAAACGACAGAATGAGGGAGAGACTGGGGGGGAGGGGTTGGGGCTGGGGTGCTTTTTGAGAAAGGATGAGCGAGGGGCAGTTTGTATAAGGGAGAGAGAATTTTGCAGAGCTGGGGGGCAAGTGATGGGAGTGCAATTAAAAGTGCACACACTGGCAAAAATCTGGGTGCTTTCAAGGCAGAGTAGCTGCAGACCTCTTCAGGGAACTCATCACACTCCGGCAGCGTGTTTGAAGATGTGGTGGGCTCCACTAACTGACGCTTTATTACAGTCCAAGAAGTACTGCTCCTCTCTATTAAGCCTCTCTGAACCCCTCACTCCCTGATTTTCTCCTTCTTTATCCTTTCCTTTATCCCTTTCCCACCAGTGTCTGTGCAGCAAAGTGTTATCTCCTTTTAGGTCAGTTCAAAGCTGTCGAATTACAGCAAACAAATTCACTTTTTTTTCAGTTTTCTAAACTAATTCTGTCCAAGGTGTTTCCATGATAACATTTGAATGTCTCAAAAAGATCTGATTCTGATGTGTAATATGTGATCCATTAAACTTAGAAGCTACATCCATGACAGCCTCGGTACACAGGGAAATATGCATTATGTAAGAGAGGTTTTTTCTTCTTTAATTGGATTTTTTTATTACTTTAGTTATCTTTTTTGCCACCCTGCATATAATTTTGTAATTGACCACTCCTATAGGAAGTGATTTAAGGTTGGAGGGAACCAACCAAGAACAACAATAGTCAAGGTGAGTGCAAGTCAAGGTGTGGCGTCTGCAGAAACTTTCAGGCTGCTGTGGATTTTACCCCTAGCTTGTTTTGGGGGCATTTCCCGGGAAATTCAGAAGCTGGTGAGATTTCCTCGCACTTGTGTGACTGGGAAGCCATCGTCATGTCCGCCATCATTCCCAGACTTAAGTATTGTTTTCAATTGGATTTAAATAATCAAGAAACTGTGTAAGGACTTGTTTTTAACTCTGCAGTGGTGTGGACTAACTAAGGACCAAGTGTTTACAGACACTTGCTTTTTACTTCTGAACTGGGGATTTTCTTTCTTGGTTTATTTGCAACGGCAATTGCCATACAAGTGGGTTTTTTTATTTTATTTATTATTTTCAGGGTAACTCGTTTAGACCACAGTATTAAAGTATTGAAAAAGTATGTATTCTCACTACGGCGGCACGATATGACCTAAAATCAATACCTCAATACTCTTTGGCTATATCGTGATACATAATATCAGACCTTTTTCAAGCAAAAATCATTCCATCACCATTTTTGCTTGAAAAAGGTCTGTGACCAATACGTTGCAATAAATTACTTTGGAAGTTTGGCCAGTGTGCGGGAATTCTTCCTTTGTCATTAATTAAAGGGTTGAATTGAACATTTAAGATGGTAATTCACTGGAGAAATCAAAATATTGAGATATATATTATGTATCCCGATATAGACTTCTTCTTTTGTCATTTTGGATTAATTATCCTTGTTCGACACACCTGCCTGAGACGTAGATGTGCGAAGATTTTTGCTGTTTTTGAACCCTTTCACTAATAAAATGGAACCAGTGTAATGATTCAAGCAGATCCTTAGGTCACATTTATGAAATTTGTTGCCAAAAAGGAAAAAAAAAATACATCAGGTTAAGTTTAACAAGCCTTTTATTCCAAAACATACTTTATATAGTTACATATTATTAAGTCAGGTGACATATTTCATTCAGATTTATTTATCTGGTTGAATGTATCACATGACTTTCTCAACAGTATTTGAAAATTACAACCGTGAGGGTCAAATCAAATTTGAAAATAACATGAACTAAAGCTGTGGATGACTTTATCTATCTTTCATTGCCATGTATTAGCTTATATATGTACCTGTATATTGTTGGTTGTGCTGAAAGGATTCTGTTATTAACTTGTCTCTGAGCCTGAGCTCTCACTGAAGTTATGTGGTGTAATGTTAGTTTTACGGCACGCTCTTATTTTGAAGGACACACAGGTTCATAACAGGAAGTTAGTTTGGCAATAAAACAGGATGTATTAGTGCTCAATGAACCGTCTGTGGGAATCCTTCACGTATAACATAACAATTGGAGGATTCTCCTCCTTCCACTGTTTACTTTGCAGTTCATAGTTCTATTCTGGGTCTGTGTTTGGATGTTTGTATACATTTGTGGTGATGATGCAAAACTTCTCCTTAGGCTTTTTTTTTAATATATGTATATATATATATATATATACTGCATGTTGCTCCTTCAGATCAACTCAATTTTGGAACCAGCCCCAAGTGGCCTCTTGAGCCCCAAGTGGTCTGTGATGGATCAGTACAGTTTGGTACAAGTTGGATCAGTAAAGTCTGATTCTGTTTGCGTTTCCACAGCTAATCATGCCCTTCTTAGAAGGTGGCGTGTAAGCCGGATGCTGATAGCTGCATCAGCTATGCATAAATGCAATGTAATAGTGTGACAGCATAGCAGTGCGGCACAGTGTACTCCACTAATAAATCCAAAGGAGGACAAACCTGACACAGTAAACAAAGAGCAACGCTGGAAGACTTCCAACAATTCCTCTTCTTTGTGACTGGCATGTGGCTCTTTGTTATAAAGCACAATCAAGCTTTGTTTTTTTTTTTGTTGTTTTTTTTTGGGGGGGGGGCTATGTGTTCTTCTTCATTACTGCTGTTGCACGGGAAGTAACAATTCTTTCAACCAATCAACAGACTGCAGTGTTTCTAATTTCAGCCTCTGGGGTTGGATCAGCACCCCAGCAGAAGGATACCAAAAAGTGGGGCAGTATTGGTCGGTCCTGTCCAAGGAAGCACCTTACATAACATGATACACCAAAATGAACCGCTTGGTGGAAACAAGGCTTTGGAGGACTGGGATTTGGGACACTCTTACTTAGAACGCAGTCACATTGGCCATCTGTATGTTAATCGCACTATAACCCTAAAGTCCAGCTCTTTTGGCCATTGTAACCACAAGTAAACAGTGCTCATGCAAGATACACTTCTCTGTTTTAACACACTGTGGAGAGGCGTGCGTTGGTATGGTTCACTTCATGCATGAGCACAATCGCGCAGACACATGATATATAATACATGACGTATGCAAACTGTGACCACTCCTCTAGACAAAAAAAATAAACAATGCCATGGGTGTTTCAGTGATGTGTCAGTGTCCAAAATGACTTAAAAGAAGCCAAACAGTAACTTCAGTCATATCCATGTTCTCTGTACTCTCCATTGTTCTGACTCTGATGAGACCATGTCTTGTAAACATATGCTCCACGATGACATGGACAGGCGATAAGTGTGTCGGCAATCATGCTTGAGTCCAGCACAGTTCCAATGGCCAGTGTAACCGCGCCTGAAGGCTTCATGTGGTGTTTCTTTACCACACGATTTGAGTTTGTTTCTTCATGACCACCTCTTCAAGTGTCCTTCACATAACCCAGTCTCCTCCTCCACTGTTGCCTCATTGGCCGCTTGATTCTGTGTTGTAAACCACACAGTTGTGGATGGTTTGACTTTGTGAGTATACACAGACCTGCTTACTTGTTTCCCTTCTTATGAGCCCATCTGTGTTTTAATTTCTGGTCACAAAGCTGTTCGGACACAGCGGCCCAATTATGTGAGAGCATGCATGTGTGTGTGTGTGTGTGTGTTCCTTGCAGTATCTATGGGCCATTCTCTCCTCTCCTCACCTTGTAGAAGCCATAATAGTCAATGATGGATCGTAGAGCTGACATATCTAATTGCATTGCTACCTGCTCTGTTCTGTAATGACAGCTGTTTTAAGGGCAAACTCCTCCCTCTGTGAGAGTCAAACTCTGTAAAGCCCACACACACACACTCTTTCACATTCCTGCCGTTTCTGACATGAAACTAAATGTCTTTATATAAAGAGTTAAAGTGCTGAACATGTGTGCCCAAAGCATGTAAGAGAGGAAACAGAACCCTGTATGTGCTCACACTCAGCAATCTGAGGGATGAGAGATGATAAATAAGAGAAGAGCATTTAAAAAAGGGGGGGGAGGGTGAAGGAGAGGAGTGTGTAACGTCCTCACAGGGCCTTTAAGAGTAAAAAAATACCAAAAAAAGCAGGAGGAGCAGACAGCAGGAGCTTAAGAAAATAAAATAAAAACTAGAAGAGACAACAGAAGAATGGACGTAGGGAGGAGGCAGAGAGGAGGGGAGGGGGAGACGGCATTCTTTCATGTCACAGTTCGGTTTCACAGCGAGAGAATAACGCATAAAAGATGACCAGGATCATGTGTGGATGAGCGTTGAGACAGTGTGGCAGAGCGAGGTCTGAGAGGACGACTCAACAGGCCATTAGTGCTCCATAAATGATAATTTATGCGTCCATGTTGAAATCCGGCCACGGGAGCTTCATCACCGGCTCCTTCAGAGTGTCTTCTGCCACTAATTACCGGGTCAAAAAAGCAATTTGTACCATCCGAGAACAGCCTCCGTTCTTTCCCACATTCTCTCCCCGACACACACACTTACACACACATTCACAGAGGGAAGAAGATGAAAACGCACATAAACACCCCGCACATTATGCAAAGGCACCAGCTGCTGGTAACACCTCCCCAACAGGCTGGCAAGAGGGCGAGGAGAGAAATAGTGGTGGAGCGAGTGGCGGCGGCGGTGGTGAGGGGGGGAGATCATGGATGGGTGGGTGGGTTGGAGGGTGATGAAAAAGTGAGAAGGAGTGAGAGCAGGCATAATGAGTGCTGTTTTCAGCCTTGTTTACAGGCCTTGCTGAAAGGGGGTTCAAAAGTTGCAGTGCATGTGAGATGTTGGCGCCATCGTGTTTCTAATTCCACATTTAGGTCTCCCACACACACTCGGAGGAATGGGTGAGTTCCTGTTTTTCGCCCTTTTCATTGTTTCACAAACAAACAAGCAAGGAGTTCATTCTTGGGAGTCTCTTCCTAACATGTGTGTTCTTCTCTGCGCGGTGGTTGGAGGTACAGACGGTGGAAGACACGTTTGTGCTGGATGCATGATGGGTAAGGGAAGACGCTGAGTGGGTACACACACGCTTTCACAGGCTCACAAGATTTGTGTTTGCGTGCTCTGCACACGGTGTAAGGGACAGGCCAGTGCTTTCAGAGGCATGTCAACTGGACACATTAACTCATAAAATACCCCCCTCTCCATGAAATATGCAGCGCCGGGCCACGAGGATGGAAGTTGACTATCTATAATTGATGTAAATGAGGAGCTCTCCCACGACAAACACTGTGCGAAGAATCTGTCCTTCTGTATGTGAGTGTGTGTGTGTGCGTGTGTGTGTGTTGCAGGGGAAATAAGCTTGTGGGCTGAATTTTAAGTTGCCAGAGGTAAAGTCATATCTCGTATCATCATGCACCCCAGCTTCAGAAGACTTGCGATGCATCCAAGAACAAAACAGAGACAATGTAACGCACGGCGCGCTGCAGAGCTGCAAGTGTATTAAGAACTGTGACAGAGCGAGCGAGGAAGAAAGGTGGAGAGACAAATCTTTGTCTTGACACAAGCACAAATTGAAATCTTCCATATTGACCTTGTATGAATTGATAACATCCTGGCGCTTCAATAATGGATGCAGCCCCTCATAACCCACCCTGTTTTTCAGATCCCATGTCTGCCAAGGAGCTGGATGTTTCACTTGGCTGGCCTGCAAGCAGAATTAATATTTTACTGAGCATAACCGCCATCTCTTTCTCCATCAGCATCTCTGACATGCAAACGAACAAGATGATGGTGTTCACACAGGATAAGTGAGGTAAGGGGGATACCACTCTTTACCGACGAGCGTATGCCCTCTTCCTGTTTTATTATTCTTTCTGCTGCCTGGATTAAACCTTTACTGCACCTGCTCAATGGAGCTCTGGCAAACCAGGTCTCTGCTGTTTAAAATGTGATGTTTTGTTTCCTAACAAGAGCTGGGAAGCTGCTTTGTGGGGGGGAATAAATTATATATCACTTTAACCTCTTTAACACCTCAGCCACAAAATGTCTGCTTTGACCTTTTTTTTTTGCTCATTTTGTTGATAAAACGGCTGAAAAAATGTCATTTGAGTGTGCGCATTGGTCCATTTTTCCTGGAATTCTCAGAATTTTCAATATCTGGGAGTTATTTCAAATTTTCTACATTTTTATTGCACAGTTTAAACTGAGGAAAAGCACAATACAGGATTTTATTTTAGAGCTTTAGTGAAGGAATAAATAGCAATTAAAAATAAATACCAAATTTTACAGGATAAACTGCAAACTCCAACGAAGTAAAACACATCCACACAAACATTTTTGAGTCTTTGTTTCTTATTTTGTAATAAAAGATCACTAACAGCATCACCAAAACCTCCAGCATCACCACAGCTTCTCCATCTCTGAGCACACAAGCCACTTAAGGATGGCTACACCTCATCATGAGACAAAATTGAAACTAAAACTTTGGCTTTACATCCAGAGGGTTGCTGGTTCGAGCCCCAGCATGGATCAAGACTAGGAATTGGACGAATAGCTGATTAGGTATGAGCCTGAATTTCCTGAGCACTGTTGAGGTACCCTAATGTGTGCATGTATAGCATGTTTCTGAGCATTAAAATGAATTTTCCCCAAGGAAATTCTTCATAAAGTATGTCTTCATCATCTTTAGGTAAAACAGTCATTCAAAGTGTGCTTGTGCAATTGTGTTAGCGCTGACACATATAGTGTTAAAGGGGTAATGAATACTGAATTCCTGAATCAAATGTTGCTTTTTTTAATACGTAAACATGAACATCTTAATTTTCAACTCAGATCTTCCCCTAACCGACTTCCTGACTCTAACTTTTGACTTACCCCTGTTTTGAGCTTCAGAGGTGGATGGGAGAGTTACTGTTTCTGACAGGGGTTAAGGTTCAGTTCATGGTGCCTTCAACCAGTGAATCTCTCAATGCAAACTCCAAAGGTTAAAGCGCAAGGGACTTCCTGCACAAGAGCTTCAAGGCTGGTATGAAACTGAGGTTCATTTGTTGCTGTTAATAAATAAGACAAGTGTTAAAATACTTCAGTTATCAATGACAGGAAGCACAGTGAACATAAATCCAAGGCTGCAAACATCAGCTTGATGTGTCAGACTTAATCAAATGTATCATTATAGAAATTGTTTTTACAGATTTTTACCTTCAGGCACAGTAATCGCATGTTACTACCATCTGTCAAGTAAAGAAAACTCAACTTCTGCATTGATTTGCAACTCCTTAATTCGCGCAACTATTTCAGTCTTTCAGTTTGTCTTTTTTTCTCTATGTTTGGATGTGTTAACTATGGCTGCTTTGAGTGGAACTTTATTAGACAATCAATGTGTTTGCACACAACTAACATAATTTAAATGTTGCCAGTGCAGACAATGTATGAATTTAATTCATACCATCCTGACCATGAGAAAAAAAAAAAAAACACATATATATATATATATATATATATATATATATATATATATATATATATACACACACACACACACATACACATATATATATATATATATATATATATATATATAATGTCCAATCACACTTTTTAACCTCCTCCATCTTTTGAAGCTACCTTGAAGATTGAAATGGGTTTTTTTGGTTATTATTATTTTTAAGAAATCATGTGTGCAGTATAGTGTACACAGAAGCTCCATACATGTGGAGCTAAATTGGTAATGATAATCGGTCAGTCCCATAGAAAAAAAGTCAATGTAAGAATGAGCTCAACATCCAGATAGCTACCCAACACCACCTTTGTTTTGCTGTACTCTGCTCAGACACCTCGTCAAAATCTCGAGACTAGTTGAAAAATTGCACTAATTTACATTTTGCACTGTAGGATCTGAAAAAGGTTCTATTTAGAGTTTCAAAATGCAAAAAGAAGAAACCACAAAACCTGAAAACCCTAAAGTAGAAATAAAACTTTGGAAAAAGCACTCAGTAATGNGAAAACTCAACTTCTGCATTGATTTGCAACTCCTTAATTCGCGCAACTATTTCAGTCTTTCAGTTTGTCTTTTTTTCTCTATGTTTGGATGTGTTAACTATGGCTGCTTTGAGTGGAACTTTATTAGACAATCAATGTGTTTGCACACAACTAACATAATTTAAATGTTGCCAGTGCAGACAATGTATGAATTTAATTCATACCATCCTGACCATGAGAAAAAAAACGAAAACACTATATATATATATATATATATATATATATATATATATATATATATATATGTGTGTGTGTGTGTGTATGTGTATATATATATATATATATATATATATATATATTACAGGTTAGTGTGAAAAATTGGAGGTCCATCTTTTGAAGCTACCTTGAAGATTGAAATGGGTTTTTTTGGTTATTATTATTTTTAAGAAATCATGTGTGCAGTATAGTGTACACAGAAGCTCCATACATGTGGAGCTAAATTGGTAATGATAATCGGTCAGTCCCATAGAAAAAAAGTCAATGTAAGAATGAGCTCAACATCCAGATAGCTACCCAACACCACCTTTGTTTTGCTGTACTCTGCTCAGACACCTCGTCAAAATCTCGAGACTAGTTGAAAAATTGCACTAATTTACATTTTGCACTGTAGGATCTGAAAAAGGTTCTATTTAGAGTTTCAAAATGCAAAAAGAAGAAACCACAAAACCTGAAAACCCTAAAGTAGAAATAAAACTTTGGAAAAAGCACTCAGTAATGACTGTTGAAGTGAGTGTTTCTAGGCTAATGAGAATTTTGCTCCAAGTGATAAGTTGGTTTCATGGAGGTCATCCACTGTCTGGAACTGACGTCCATTTTTGTGAACTTCCCTAACCACCTTTCCCTCAATGTGATTTAGATCAGGGGAACATGCAGGACGCTCCAAAAGAATGAGATTATTCCTCTGGAAGAAGGAGTCCTTTGTCAGGCGGCCATTGTGAACTGCAGCATTGTCCTGTTGAAAAACCCAGTCATTAGCACACAGAGCAGGGCCCTTAGTCATGAAGGATGCCCCCTGCTACATCTCCACATTGCCAACCGCCGTTTGACTCACCCGCACAACCGTCAGCTCCATTGTTCCATTGAAGGAAAAAGCAGATCATGGTGGCGCCCCCTCCACTGTGCCATCTTGAAAACATCTCAGTAGGATCTCGTTGGCTGTTTTCCAAACCGCCTACAACACTCACGGTGCCTACTACTTTGGCTGAAATTCAGTATGTAGTAGGCAAACTTGCGAGATCTGTAGTATACTACAAGTTCCTGGATGTCCTACTGATCTGAGAAAAGTTCTCAGTATGCAACCAGTCTACCTGGCGTACTGTGTCCCACAATGCACGGCGCTAATGCTGTTTGTCAATTTGGGGGCACTCAGGTTTAGGTGAATTACTGACACCTACTAGAATAAATCAGCTCAACTACAACACAACAACAAAAAAGTGAAACGGTCCCAGAGATAAAAGTGAAGTGACAGGACAGAAACAGCAGTAAATCTGCTCACTTCATCATGAACTACTTGTTTACTTTTATAAAATGTATAAAAGCCCGTAAAAAATTCATGCATTTTTTTTTCAACTAACAGCCTACGTGGGTAATGTGGACGCAGTTTTTCCACCAGCTGTAAAAATAAAAAAGTCAGTTTGTTTCAGATTTATTTTCAATACACGATAACTTTTGGTGCAAGAGTAAAAATCAAATATGGCGATTTTGCTTTAATAAACTTTTATACCTTTGCAAATTTGATAAAATCGGGACTCGAATCTCTCCCTGAATTTGTTGTTTTTCTAAATGAATCAAATATGTTCCTTGAACCACTAAAAATAGTGAAAAAAACAAAACAATTTTCAAAAAAATGTACAACTTCCTTCACATGCTTAATTTAGTTTATTTATTTTCCTTTGTATCTCATTGACATCTAATTTTAACTTATCTACTTTTATTGCTCCTGTAACTTCACCACTGATTGATAATGAATTAATGACTGAAATGTACTCATGGTTTATTTATGATAAAGTTAAACAAGGAAAAAAATCCACCAGCTCCACTTCCAGAAATCCGGAGTAGTATACTAATAAACAGGTCCAACAAAACAGTCATACTACATACTACATGTCAAAGTAGTAGGTAGTAGGCGGTTTGGAAAACAGCCCTTGTCATGACAGTAACGTTGGACGCCATCAGGACCATCAAGGTTCAAGTTTTTCTCCTCAGAGAATCAAACTTTCATTGGTACAGGTTTGCTGCTCTCTGTCAAAGTCCAAACGGGCAGTCTAGTGAAAGGAGACGAGGCCTCCTTCACCCGCCTTGAGGTTCAATGCTATAGGCAGAGAACGCCATGACAACTGGTTTGTTGTCCAGCCACTTTATGACAGCAAGTGGATATTTATAGTGGCCACCAATAGGACTTAAATGCTGACTGTTCTGCTCGCTCTGCCTGAATTCTATACTCAGTACTCTTTAAATCATCTTACTCTCCTCAGGCGATGTTTTCATGTGTTGTTGAGAAAGACATAAAATGTGCCAACAATATTTGAAGCCAAAATTTTCTCAGTAAAAAGTATGATGTATCAACAATTTTCCTTGATAAAAAAAGAGATAGGTACCAAACCCCACTGCTCCTCATTGGATATCACTGAAAAGCTCAAAACGTCCTTCAGTCTGACCTGAAGACTCTGTGACCGTGTTCAGGGACTTCTCAGACCAGCTTTGTGGCTCCATCCACAGAAAAGCAAGGCGCTTGATGGAAACAGGACTCTTCAAACCATTTTGGAAAAAAGAGTGTGGAGTCTCAGCACTTGGCAACAACTTAGTGTGGCGGATGATCACAGCTCCTCTTGTAATGTGTTAAAGTGTGTAAAGAAAGCACAATCAGTGTTGCAAACAAATATTCCAATAGCATATGAGTTTAGCTGATGAGAATTTTTATGGCACATGGCGACAGATACTTATTTTGATCGCAAACGAGCAGAGAGGAAAACAGAATGTGTGTGTCCTGTTGAGGCTCAGACCTCAGATTTTAGCCATTTCACAACATTTCTGATGAATATTCTCATAACAGTGTTCTATTATGTCAGAGTTAAGGTGGAAATCAGCAAACAGGAATCAGAAAGCTTGAACAACATCCAAAGTCTTGGGCCATGTTGTGAGACTGAGTTTCAGATGCTATAAGCCAAAATGATGAGAAATAAGTTAAAATTCTGAGCTAAAAATGAACAAATTTTGAGTTTAAAAGTCAAAATTCTGAGATAAAAAGTCAAAAAGTTGTGATTCAATAAAAATTATGACATAAAAGTCAATAATTCGAGCCATCAAAGTGAAATGTCTGAGATAAAAAGTCAAAACTCAAAGAGAAAAAGTCAAAATTTTGAGATGAATAGTCAAAACTTATGGTGCTAAAGTTGAAATTTTGCCTTTTTATCTCTTAATTTTTGACTATACTAGCAAAAAATAATAAAATGAGCAATTTTAACAATTATGGTGTTTATTTTGATATTTTTAACTGACAGAAATTGTCTTCAATACATTATTTATTTTGCTGTTGTACCATTTTCCCAGTCAAATAGAGAGGGAGGATTATGAAGCCGCTTTGCTGTCTTATGAGTGTTTTTGCAGGATCTCCAAGCGGCCGGGTAGAGGGTCATTTAGGGGGGGTTGTCAGAATATGGTCACCCTAATATTAAAGTAATCCAGCACATACACTTCTGCCGTATTGCCACCACTATACAATCGACTGCCGCCCTCTTGTCCCCCCCGTAAACATTTTTCTAGATCCGCCCCTGGCCGCACAGATACCATCACATACTGTCCGTTTTTGAAAGCAGCGTGTCTTTCCACCGGCAGAGGTGATCCAAAGTGTGTGTTTAAAGAGTGTAATGTGACAGTCGCCCTGGTCCTTTCTGCCTGCCTCGTCAGGGCCAAATCAATGGCCATTGTTTCCTCCTGTGACCTTGTGAATAAACCAGGGGACAGGGCTTGGATGTAGTTACCGCTGCCTTTCCCNGAGATGTGTTCCAGCTCCATATTATCCTTATTTTATACTTCATTTATTGATTAGGCCTGTGTTTGCATAATTATCGATTGAGGGCATGACTCACAAATGTCTGATGATTCTTTTATAGAAGCATGAAGTCATAATGTGAAAGTGGCAGCTGGGGAGAGAACTTTGCTCACAACCTCTCGTGGCTTTGGCAAAAAATACGTTCACAGCCGGAGGAAATTTTTACAGATGGAGCCACAGTCGAGGTTTGATCTGCATCAATCCCACAACAAAAGAAGATTTCAGACTCTTAGATTGATGCATATCTGCTGATTGTGATGTATTTTATCACAATATTTGTTTGTTACAATGTACTTTCTGAAGGCAAGATTTCCTGCGCTGGTCCCTCTGACCTCACAGATAGTTGCATGTTTTAATGTCTAGTGGAATATGTATTTTAAAACATGTTCAGTTGTCAAATGGTTAGTGGTTTTGAATTTATATTATGTAGTTAATCTTGATTAATCATTGTTTGACACTTATTTCAAACCTTTTTATTTCTTTAGTCCATAAATGCAATTTCAAATAACGCTTATTGGTGCACGGACACTAACTTTTTTGCTCATCAGCCACAGTGGCGAGTGATTTTCTGAGATACGAGCCACTCAGCAGTTTCACTGGCCAAAATTTTGTTATTAAGGAATTACATTTGATATGATTAAAAAGGGCTATGGTATGCTTAAGTTTACTCGAATTAGACTTGCAACCTTTTAAATGCAAATGACAACTGTGCACACTCAAATCAAGAATACATTAATGTTTGACATCACAGGTCAGTATCACGTGTTGAGCTTTGCAAGGGTTTTGTGTAATGTTGTGCTCCAAAATATTCGGGCTATTAAGACAAAGTCATAAAAAGAGCAGTTAAATGATTGCATATGAAACTTAAGAGCATACTTTCTAGACATTAGTCAAAAAATGCATCATGGAGAGGGAAAAAAAATAAATTATAGGTTAAACTGGACAACAAGTAGCTTTAATTTAGAACAATTTGGTACGTTTACAGTATTTCCAGAGAGAACTATTTCTGTATTACTCTTAAAAAGAAGTATTTGTATATAAGAAGGGTTAAATATTTTTTTTCCTACAGCACCTCATATCTGTAGCCATAGTTAAGTTTCAGTTTCTCTTCCCTACATGTGCTCCTCTCACTCACTTCGCTCATGAGCACTCCACCCCACCGCTACCTCCCCTGCTCTACTGTGAGTGTTGCCGGCTACACCAATGCAGTGTGAGCTAAAATAAGCTTTATTGAATAAATGTCCTCAATAAGACCAATAAAACTCAACCCACCAAGTGGCTAGTGGGAGTGGCGGTGTCACTTGCCACTGCTGAAATTCATCCGTGTTTGGCAGGTTGGCAGGTATTAATGTCAAGCCCTGCTGGTGCAGATAAAATGTGAACCTGAAGTTGTTCATTAGACCTGAGTGTTTGATAGTTGACTGTAAAATGGATAGCAACCAACTGAAAGACCAACACTAAAGGAAGAATTTCCGACCTGTTTTGGCATGACAGCTAATTTCAAACAATAAAACAAATTGTGAGTTACTTCTAGTCCCCTCATTTATTTACTTATTTATCTATATATTAATATTTTGTCAGGTACTTATGTGGCACTTTGTTCAAGGCTTTCAATAAATGTAATATTTCACACTGTATACTGTCAACCTATAATTTGTCTTGTTTTTTTTTTCTTTATATGATGGACATTGTTAACTTACTGTTTGTCTACAGGCAATACACTGGGTTTAGTAACAGTAAAATAAATTGCAACAATAATTTAGTCCACATTCCGTTGGAAAACAGTAGCTAATGGAGTCATGAAAATGAGGGGGGTGGGGAAGGGGTCTTGGAAAGATACAGGGCTGTCATAACTAGATTACTTATCCAGGGCCTGAGAGCTGCCTTTTAGAGACCCCTGCACTAAAGACTTCATCCAAATGGGCTGCACAATGCATGGACGCAGTCTCCATGACATCACCAAATAGTTTCTGATACAGTTTTAAAGCTTACACTCAACTGTGGCCGTGTGCTTTCTTTACATGATCTATGGCTAAAATAAATCCTTATCTTGTCTTTCACTGGTCACTGGTAACTCTTAATTCAGCCTCTGTCTGAAACACTTTGTTTTGGCTGCTGTCTCTTTAAGGCCTCATGCTCCACAAACCCCCCTTTTCTTTGATTGGCCAGCTCTCTCGAGGCCGCGCTTAGTCTGACATCCATGACTGTTACTTTTGCATGTTTACAATACGTTAGGGCAGAATACACACTCTATAAGACATTTGGAAATTACAATTGTGACACTGCTTTTCATCACTAGTCCTGAACCCTGCACACAACATTTTGTGTTAGCAATATAAGTCCAAAACACAGAGCATCAGTAGTTTTAAAAACTGACTTGGGGGTTAAAGAAATTTCCTAGAAAGGCAAAAATAAAGAAAGAAATGAAAAGAAGAAGTTGTTTAGGAGCACAAGGGGGGCTGTGTTTTTGTGTGTTCTCTCTCCTGCCACAGTGACAGTCATCATGTACGGAGGAGGAAGTCACTCCCCAGAGTCAAACAGTCAGTGTGTTTTACAACTCAATCTCAATGCTCATTCTTATTCTCCTCTGCAGCCCTGACACACATGCTTAAGGACAAAAGACAACAGTATACCGACACAAAACCAAGTAAACAATATGTCCGACCCTGCACAAAGATCACAGCATCTTTGCAGCACATTTGTAAAAAGGGTTACAGTGTGTCATTTCTAGCACTAAGGGGAAATAATTTTCTCTATTCAGATACACTACATATCATGGCTGCATGGATCTAGCTTTTCTAATAATTCCTCTCAGAGCTAATGGACTCGTAAAATCCTTCAGCCACTGCTCTTTTTACATTACTGAAAAGTCCACGGCCTTACTATTCACTCTCTGACTCCAGAGAACATCATTTCCTGAAATCATCCTGAAACATGGTTATGATACGTTGTTAAAGTTAGAATATGTTAAATGAAGAATTGTAGAAGAAAAGTCCGTCTTTACCTCTGTTAAAACACTCGTGAGGAGATTTTTCTCATTATGGAACTGAAAAAAAAGGTTTAACAGGAATCCTGTCTATAAGCTGCAAAAGCAAACGAGACAATCACAAGTTCACATATTTATATTTATTTCTTATTCCTAAAACTGCTGCTGTGAGGTCAGTGAGCAACACTGTTGGGCCCATTACTGAAAAAAGTCGTAAATTATCTATTTCTCACTACTCTTTTTATAAGTTCTATTATTACTTTACTGATTATATTACTTTTATTTACACACCAAGTTGGTTATTGTGTCCCTAAATAAGAAAGGGGAAAAAGAAAAGCTGCTGACACTGTTTACTGCTTCTCCAGTGCACTATATTTTGATGATATTTTTTAAGTCTGAGTGATTTTTTTCCTCTTGTGATATCTTATGTCTGTCAGCAAAATATACTGTCATAACCTGGATAATGTTTTTAACTGATTTTCACCTGAGTTCTGTACGGAGCCCCTAAAGGGACAAGAAAAGGTAAAAAAATAATAATAATAATAATTTCACGTGTGCACTTGAAACTTTTATGTGCTCACCTGAAACTTTCACGTGCTCACCTGAAACCTTTTCTGGTGCTCACCTAAAAGTTTTAAGTGACAATTTGTTTTCATCCAACGATAGCCACAGAGCTGGCCAGATGTTTGAAGCTGTCCTGCTACAAAAATCAAACGCACGGTCCAAAGCGGTGAATCCTCTACGTGGAAACAGACGTGGTGGTACAGGTGATGATACGCATGCACTAACTCTTGTATTTTCACTTTGTAGAGAAGAAAACTGTCAGGTGTGCATCTGAAGCATTTCTGGTGAGCACTATGGTTTCAGGTGAGCACGTAAAAGTTTCAAGTGCGCACGCAAAAGTCTTAAGTGCGCACGTGAAATTATTATTATTTTTTTAACCTTTTCTTGTCCCTTTAGGGGCTCCATAGTTCTGCGACCTATGCTCTTTTTTTATTTTAAACTAAAAGATGCTGGATTCTGCCGGGAAACTGCAAATCTGGCAACCATGACTTGGGCTCCCTCGCTGCTCTGCTGACAAACATGCTGATATTAATCTGTGGATTGTTGCATTTTGAATCATAAACAACAACAACAAGGCAGTATTGAGTAACGAGTCACTTTTTTGGTGAGGAACTGTAATATTATCACTGGATTTCAAGAGTAATTCGTAACATTACTCGTCACAAGTAAAAGTACTATTATTACAGTAATATTATTACAAGTAATGCGTTACTGCCCAACACTGGTGAGCAACATCTGATTTCTGTTCGATCATTATCTGTAGTGGTCTCATTTTGCTTCCTTCTCATCCTTTTTACAAAGAAAGTAAAGAGGGAAGGGAAGTAAAAAAAACTTGGGACCTTCACACTGTTTGCTCTTCCCTTCTGATCTGAAATGATACATATTAGGAGCACGACAATAACCGACAAAGCACACACATGTAACTTATTTAGTCACACAGATGGATGTAAGAATACCACACACACACCTGCCCCCTTTTTTAAGAACCTCTGGGGGACTGAAGGCCTTGACCTTGTAACTCGAACTCAGTCTCCTGCAAAACGCTTCCACATTTTGCAAATATCCACAGCGAGTCTGTGTGTTTTCATAGCAGGCCAGCAGGAAGGAGAGGGCACTGACCAGCAGCTCTGTTTTTATCTGACTTAATCTTTAACACACCACCTGCATCATGCTCTGAAAATGTGCTGCAATACGAGCCTGGAGAACTATTTCTCCGTCCAGCTGACTCTGAGACATTAAGACACACTGTTGGTCTGCTGAGTGGATACGTCCGATGAACACCCATTTTTGGTCTCATTGATATTAACCTCTTATGTGCATTTTTTTATTTCTCCTTGCTATTTTTGAATCAGTAAGACCTAATTAGTATAAATACAAAACTTGGACTTTGTACAGGAGGCTATGTTTTAGTGTAATTAGTTAGCTTCTCGTTTTAGTTATGTGTTTTTGTTTTTACGCCCCACAGTATAACGGGGATGTAAATGACAATCAGAGAGTCTTAGTTGATGTGATTAGTAAACAAAAGTTTAATTTCATAACAGGAAAAGAAACAAAACCAGGAGGGGTGAGGATTGGACAAAAGTAGGGTGCCAAACAAACAAACCCAACAAAACAAAACCAGACCTAACTAGACAACTGTCTTAAATAAATAAATGTCAAGGAGAAAACTACAAGGGTGGCACAAACCACACTTACCTAGTGAGGCTAACAGAGTTTACTAGGCAAGTGTTGCAAATGTATGGGAACCCCAACTTACTTTGGTCCAAACCTCACCACAAACCTCTTAAACACTAAATAAAACCAACAGACTAACAGACTAACAGAGAGATCCTTGCCATAAGCAGCTGAGTAGGTGTGTGTGGCTCCAGGTGCTGATAACCATGTTGCTGGATGTCTCCCAGGTGAAGCTGATCAGGCTGACTGCCTCAGGGGGGAGCAGAGAAAGAGAGAGAGGCCCATGCTGTCAGCCATGTAACATTGTTCATCAAAACACTGTTTTTTTTTTTTTTTTTTTACTGAAACGGATGTAAAGTTGTGATATCACAAAAAAAAAAAAAAAGGCGTAGGACGTGTCTCTAAATGTGGCTAATAAATTTTTAAAAGTTTTAAAAAATGAAGTTTCATAGGTCTGACAGGCAGAAATGTAATGTCCACATATGTAGATGCCAGGTCCTCGGAGGTTAAATAACAGAACTGCATAAGGACAAATGAACATTTTACTGAAACTAGGAAAAGGCACAAATTCCATAGTCAACTCGTTACCTTTCTGTCCACTAATAATCAATAGCGTAGCCTTCCTCATCCAAAACTGAACACAAACTCTTCTGGTCGTTCTCAATAAGTTGTCACATGTCTCCTGAGGGGTTTTATCCCACACTTCCTCTGCAAATCGTTCAAATTGCTTGGTCTTCCAACATAGATTTGAACCTTGAGCTCCTTCCACAGATTATTGATAGGATTGGGATCAGGGTTCCACTCCAAACCCTTTATTGTTTTGGTGTCTTTGAGAACGTTTTTGACTAACTTTGATATATTCTTTGGGTCATTGTCTTGTTGGAAGACCAAGCCATGACCTAACCTTAGACTGGCAGCAGATGTCTTAATGTTATTCTTCAGTGTAACCACATAATCCTCGTTTTTCATGGTCCCATGCACTCTAAAAAGGTTTCCTGCCCTTGAGGCAGCAAAACATCCTCACAGGATTATGCTCCCAGGATTATGCTCCCACCACTGTGCTTCACTGTTGGGCAGAGTTAGGCAGTAATGGTATTTTTACTGGTACAAGCAGTGTAACAAATTACTCTTGAAATTCCAGTAACAATAAAGTATTACAGTTACTTGTGCAAAAAAAAAAAAAAAAAAAAAAAAGTCACCCCTTAACTGTTATTATTAACCCAAGAATAATTTAAAATACATCAATCCACATCAAAAATTCACTGCACACGTCAGCTGAGCAACAAGGTAGCTCCATTCATAGTTACCTGGTAGGTGGTTCTCCTGTGGGATTCAGCATCTTTCTAGGAGCTGCTACGAGTTGTGTTTTTTTTTTTTTTTTTTGCCAATTGGCTTGTTTTTCAATAGTTGTCATACATCCCTGACAGCTCTGCCTAGCCTAGAAGACGGAGCAGTACACATGTAGTGGCTAGAAATGTACTCTCAACTTTAGTTTTGTTGAGAGGAAAGACGACAGGAACTTTGTTGTCAGGTGTAGATTATGTCACTGTGAGAAATCTTTTTCAACTCAGATCAACTTAGACTGGATTTCAAAGATCGTGTTTCTCATCCTCAGTTGAACCAATGCGTATTTCATGTAGGCCATAGCTGTGATGGATTAATAAACTCAAGAAACATTGTCTGCCAGCAGTTTTGCACACAAAGGCCGTGTGCAACATCAGGATCACAAAAAGTAATAATAAATATGATATGAATAATGTCACAACACCTCCCTCCCCTTCATCTCCCAGTGCATGTGTCTTACTCTGTTCTCTTTTGCAGCCTCTGAGAGATGGTGGAGAGTGGAGATGGGCAGGGATGTGTACCTGGCCAGTAGGGCGGGGTTTGAGAAGGCCTGAGAAGGCATAAAGCGCATGCATGCTCAGTCTCTCTCTCTCTCTCTCTCTCTCTTTCTCTCTCTCTCTCTCTCTCTCTCTCTCTCAGGTAGGCCTGCATCTGCCACCCCAGCCATCACCTCTTGGTTTGCTTTTTCCACCAACATCCACACACATCCACATGCTGACACTACTGATTCTACACTTACATACTTATGCTTATTTTTACTATATTTAACTTAGAACAAAGTCTTTCAAAAAATGGTTATAGTTGTGTTGCCTCCCCTTTTTGTTGCCTGCCCTGAGCCAGGCAGTAACAAATGGGGGCTCGTACAGGATCTGAACCCTCTCACAAGATGCATTTGAATCTGTCAAGTCTTTGCTGTGTTCTGCTCCTGTCTCAGCTGCTCGACAGATGGACTTATGGTATGTGGATGCTTGCAAGGTTGGAGCTGGTGTTGTCCTCACGTAAACCAGTGACAGGGGTGCTGACTGTCCCGCAAGTTACTTTTCTAAAAAGCTCAACTCACACCAGCCTAATTACTCCATATTTGAAAAGGAGGCACTGGCCCGGGGCAGCTGATACATGTATTTTTCATTTCTGAGAAATCTCAAAGTGCTACAAGCACTTAGTTAAAAGGGAACACAGGTCAGCAAAACGTAGGTGGAAATCAGTTAAAAATGTTGTTAAGTAGCCAGGGTACGACAGCGCTGGTGAATATTGCTTGCAAACAAATAGATCCCAAGAAAAACAAGGCTAAGACATAATAAATATCATCAAGATTGAAAGCTGGAGAAGGGCAAATGGTCAGTGCCAGCATCACCCCCACCCCAGAATGTACAGAATAGCAATATTAAAAGTGTTGTAATCAATATCCGTTGGCAGGGATTAATGAGTAAAACAATATGATTATTCTTAAAAATTCTAAACAGTAATGAGTAATATTCCTCTTTTTTTTCGGTAACAGGCCCAACACTACTGTGGGGACAGAGTTTTCAGAATAAAAGGCCTTGCCCTACTTTCGCTAAACAAAAGAAGCATCAACATGCCCAAACAACTCAAGTTTGGTTTATACTAAAACCCAGATTCTCTGACAAAGTCCATTTGGCTTTGGAGTGCAGCTGTGAGAGCAACTGGATTTTCTTGGATGTTCACCAGATTTTTCACACAGAAATCTTGAAAATTTAATTTACTTTCCAAGTTGTTCCAAAATGGGCACAAATTATATATGAATGATTTGTTTTTGACATTTTGTGAATATTGCAAACATTGGGCAGTATTTTGGCAAAGTATTCAAAAGTTCCTTGGATTAATATTATTTTGACATTAACTGTAGACTGTCACTGCACAGTATGAGATGAATCAGTCTTTCAATTTGAAGCAAAAGTATTCTTCACCCCAGCATTGTTACCATTCACTCCCATCTTACAGCCTCTTGAATTATTGTGAATTTGATAAAAAATCCTCTCGTTCACCTTTGAGGATTTAACTTGTAGTTTGTGTCAGTTTAAATCAGTAATGTACAATGTGATAACACGGTGTTATTAATCCCTCTCTGACAGGGCTAAAGATGCTGATTTCCATGTAAAAGGCCTTCATTACAGCATCAGGTGTCTTGCTTTGTGATTGTGAAGTTCCACATGGCTAATAACAGCCCTGAATCTCCTCAGGACCCTGATCTTTTATTCAAGTCAGCCCTCGTGCAGTCCAACAAACTTCATTTATATTGCATGTCCTAGTCAGCAGTATGGAGAGATGAATTAGCATACAGAGTCGCGGACACAGTGATTACAGGCTGACAGGCGACTTACACGCCCCCCTGCAAAGAGCCGAACATGTCTTCATTTTATTTTTTCCCCTCTTTCCTCTGTCCTTCTATGGCCCGGAGCAGCTGATACAAGGGTTTCTAATAGAGCGGAGCACAGGAGAGACGAGGCGAGGGGAGCTTTAATAATGAATGGATGACATTGGTGATGGGAGAAGGGGAAGCAGGAAGAAGGAGAGAGCCACAGAGAAAAGGAAAGCTTTGATTAAAGGAGCTTCAATGAAATGGTACAAAATGCATGTGTTTTCCTGGACAGACCTCCAGCAGTCAGGCTGAAACAGCTCCCTGCCACTTATAATATGTCCACAAAGGTCAGATATGGTGTGGATTATGTAACTCTACAATATGACTGAACAGGTTATCCTTTTCTGTTCAAAATCACAATTTCGGATATTGTGATCATGTGATCGCCAATACTGCATTTTTTTTTTCCTTTCGCTGTGCTTCTGACTGACCCAGGATCTGTTGTCAGCTGTTTCACACATGTGACTTGAGTGTAAGACTGTTGGGCAAGATCCTTTTTTCCTTGGGATTGTTGAATTTTGTTTTTTTCCTCATTATTACTTATTTATTTATTTTTGTAATTATATTGTATTTTATCTTTTTTTTAACTTAGCAAAATTAAGGATACTTTGCATGGCATTATTTTAAAATGTTTAGAGTCAAAGATAACTCTTTTTGTTCATCAGTTATAGCTAAAAATATGATTAAAAGTCCAGTTTAGAAATAGCAAGGATTGTGTTTAAAGGACTGACTCATCAGAGGTGTTGGACCTAGAGTTTTGAGAAAAGTCAAAATTCTACTATTTATCTTGAAAACTTTTTGTTTTCCTCAAAATTTTGCATTTTAACTTAACATTTTGGTTCACAAAATTTTAACTCAAATCTTAGAACTTTTACTTTCTATATCAATATTGCCTTTATTTCAAAATGTTGATGTTTTATCTCAAATTTTGAGTTCCTTTTCTTAAATTTTGACCATAAATGTGAAAGGTTTGACTTTTTTCACATAATCTTATATTGATTTCTTAAAACTTGGAAGTGTTGTCTCGAAATATTGACTTTTTGTCTTAGAATGTTGTCTTCATTTCTCAAAATTTCCACTTTTTATCTTCATATGTTGATCTAAAAGTATGAAAAAAACCTTACCTCCAGCTTTCATCTTTGCATTAGAGCTATAAATTTTGATGTTTCGATAGTTTGCTGTAAATTTCAGTCAAGTTTGTAAATGTTACTGTACATTGTGAATACTTCACTGAAGCTTGATTTGAAGAAAATTGTGAATCAAATTGAAATCACAATGTCTGCCAGAAAAATCGCAATTAGATCCTTTTCTAAAATCGTTCAGCCCTGCTCTACAGCTAATGGTCCGAGATAAAACAGCTGAGGTCAGGCTTTGTCCAGCACCATGTTGATATGTGTCCTTTGTAGTGACAGTAACAGGTCATGTGAGTTATGCACTAAGTTTCAGAGCTTGATGTTCACAAAATACCTGAACATGTAAATGTTATCACTGTCGCTTCAGCACAGTTGGTAGAGGTGTGCTTTGGAGCGGCTCACTTCATGCAGGAGTGCGTGTACATGATTCATAATTCACAACGTATGATTGCCGCGACCGCTCCTCCCGACAATCAATTTAAACAATGGCGGGGTGTTAGAGGGCTGTGTCGGTCCAAAATATCTCAACAGAAGCCAAAAAGTGAGTTAAGTCTAATCTGCCAACACTGATGAAAATACATCTTGTAAACAGATGGTTCATAGTGATGTCGGCGGCTGAGCGTGTGCCAGCAAACTGTGATGGGGTCTGGTTCATGTTGGAGTAGTGTGACCACCTGACCGTCCTGCCGGAGAGCGGTGCACTGGTGGGTGAATTGACGGCACGGTTTGAATGGCCAGTGTGACCGCACCCTTACTAGAACATTGCACAAAATCTTACATGGCGGTGTAACCCAAATCAGACACTGCTGCTTCACTCTCACCAAGAATCCCGGTCACATTCTACAACCATTCACAGGAATTCTGTTGTTTTTTGGTTACAACCATCAGCCATGGTTTGATCCATTCCTGCCCCTCTCTCTTTGCAGCTAATATGACAACCATTGAGTGTGAGAAGTGTCCAGCATCCCACACTCAACTTTTTGACTGTTTTGAGTGTGCCATCTGAGAAATTAAAGTGCACTGTGTTTTTCTGTAATAGTAAGTGCTGAAGTACACAATTTGGGAAACAACACAAGTCTGGTTGCTGCAGTTTCAGGTGGAAAGGTGAGCAGAGTTGCCAACTCCTTAATAAGGAAAGTAGCTATTTGCTGTCCTTAAAGTCACTAAATGATGTCATCACCTGATTTGCATAATGGGGCATAGGGAAGTGATTGAGAGAGGAATAATGTTGTGGAAGAGACTAAAAGTATGTAAAGAAAGCATCTAAAATATGGTTAGAACTATAAATGAGCTTTACGTTGTTGATTCTTTTATCTTATGTGACAGAGAGGCACACACACACACACACACACACACACACACACACACACACACACACACACAGTGGTGAAGTGAATAAGCGACTGAGACTGTGCAAATCCAATGCAGTGATTTATTGGGTTTATTTAAGTGTGGCTGAACAAATATTTATGTTTACATCCAGTGCTGTAAACCAGCGGCGGCTTAGGGCATGGGCGGTTCATAATGATATGCTCTGGTAGACTTGGCATGATAGTTTTTTACATAACTTTTTTTTTTTTTTTTTTTTTTTTTTTGATGGGCTCAACTTCCACTTTCCAAATCCCCCCCCAAAAAAAGACGTTTTTAAGCGGTTGCTGTTTGAAATAATAAATGTAGAAATTGACACGATACAAAAAACCCACATTCACCCAGAAGTTAACACAGGCACAGAGTTTATTGTGATCAGTGACAAATGGAAACATTTCGAGATGAACTTCTGCTGAAAAGAAATAGCCAACTAACCCTGGAACTGCACAAATATTTCCTTTCTTTCCTCCGACAAATAAAAAAAACAGCCTTGTAGAGAAGTACATCATCTTGGCCTTGTTGGTATTTAGTCCACAAAGATTCATTGGGACAGGAGTAATAGGAGTTTGTTGGTTGTTGAACTATAATAAAATGTGTTGTCTGTGTAGAAATAATAATAAAAAAAGATAAAACAGAGAAGTGGGTCTTGTCATCTTGATGATAATAAGGAGACAGTAGCATGTATAAAACTGATATTATTATTGAGTTTAAGTGTTTAGTTAACTGGGCCTTGAATTACCCTGAAAAGTGGAATTTCACAAAGGGTTGATGAAGGGGGGCAATGTGGAAAACAGGTCAAGTATTATCTTTCATATCAGTGTCTCACACCCTCCACTTTGGGAACGCGGGATTTGAACCACAAAATACATTCAATAAAAATACGGTGGCCAAACGTCCTCCTTTGCTTGGACACGTCCTGAATTTTGTTGGTAAAATTTTGTCCTGGGAGATTCGATAAAATTCCCAAAATGTCTGGGTTTCTCTCAACTTGATTTACTGACCATTTATTTTTATGATAAAGCAAAGCTGCACTGGACTACTAGCATTATTCTGATGCATCAACCTGTCAAGATGTTGAGCAGGAAAACATGTCTGTGCTGCGCTCTCAGACAGAAAATGCTGAAGTTCAAATGCACTTTTACACTTTTACCAATGTATGGTTGTACCTCTCTTTTCCTTGTAGTCTTTACTGGTGTTGGGAATTTTTTTTTTTTGCCCATATTGAGTCAAATTTGGAGCCAAAAGATCAAATTTTAGGATAAAAAGTCAAAGCAATAAGATATAAATTCATATAGGAATATTTTAGACAAAACTCTGAACTTAAAACTCAAAATTATAAGACAAAAAGTTAATATTTTGAGATAGTAGAGTATATTTCTTTTAACATTTAAGTCAAAATTCTGAGCTTAAAGTCAAAATCAAAAGATAAAAAGTCAATATTTTGAGGAAGTTGAGTAAAAATTTGAAGACCGTAAAGTAAAAATTCTGTGATAAAATGTCAACATTTTGAAATATTCAAATATAAAAGAAAAAGGTTACAATATGCCTTTAAATCTCAAAATGTTGCCTTTGTGTGCAAAAAAAAATAGAAATATCAAGCCAGAAAAGCCAGTTCTTCATTTTTTTTCAGAAACGGTCCCTAATACATTATTTATGTTTACATTACAGAATATTATCTCTTCAAACAGTAAAGGAGTGTTTTAAATAAATGTTTGGGTTATGGAGCTACTTTGAGTTTCTTTGGGTATTTTTGCAGGTTCTCCAAGAGGCAGGGTCGGGTGGTGGTGGGGGGGCTCCTCTTTTTTGATTTTAGAATATGGTGTCCCTTAATAAAAGGGCCAAAATTTAAATCCCAGTCTAAAATATGTAGAGTGCAAAAAAACAGGAGAAGCAGGAAGTTTAAAAATGAAGAAGAAAAATGA
>RPOG01004000.1:0-51790 GCA_008086565.1 Thalassoma bifasciatum | reverse complement strand
GGCCAAGTTATACATTCCACATACAACAACTATGCTCGGGGGGTACTGATTCTTATCCACAAAACAATTCCTTTCCAACTTACTAATACTATCCAGGACCCCCAAGGAAGGTTCGTAATTGCTCAGGGCAAGATCCTGTCTCTCGCATTGAATTTGGTCAGTATATATGGTCCCAATGAGGACAATCCCAAATTTTTTGTAGATTTTTTCTTAACGTTGTCTTCATTGTATGGCCTAAATATTATCGGTGGGGACTTCAACTGCACCCTGAACCCGTCAGTAGACCGCTCCACAAAATCCGACCCCCATAAAAAACAATCTAGAAAAGCAATTTTACAATACATCACTGACTTAAACTTGGCTGAAATCTGGAGAAACTTGAACCCAGATAAATTGGAATACTCATGCTACTCAGGACTACATAAGTCCAGGAGAGCGTAACTAATAAAAAATCATAGTGTTCTTGACCATAGGTTTTAATTTTTTACAACCATACTGAGTATAGTCATTAGCGATCACTCACCCATTTCTATGTTGGTACAAATGGAGAAACTTCAACAATCTCCTCCTCATTGGCGTCTGCAAGTGAGGTGGCTTAAAGACCCAGAATTTGTTTTATATGTAGAAAATAAGATTGATGTATACTTTCAGATCAACACTAATCAAACCAGTGCATGCATTAGATGGGAAGCCTTCAAAGCTATATAATCTCCTCTTTAATAATCAATATGTTCGTGATTTCAATTCTTTGTTTTTCGTCTTTAATTATTAAATCTCTTCGTTTATTTTAGAAATCTTTACCTTTATTTATTGTTTCTACTGGGACTTTTTCAAAAACAGTTACTAATTCTAAGAGCGGAATACAATAAATTAACATCTGATAAAGCAGCAAAAAGTCTTTCATGGTTGAACCAGGCCTTTTATGATCAGGGAGAAAAGGCCGGCAAATTATTGGCTTGGAGAATTAAAAAAATACAATCTGAAAGGGCCATTAATGGCATAGCCAATCGATTAGGGGAGATATCAAACGATCCTCAAATTATTAATGATACATTTAAGGACTTTTATCAGTCACTGTACAAGTCAGAATGCTCCCCCTCTCCTTCTTTTAGAGACACATTTCTTAATCAACTTCAGTTTAAAACACTGACAGAAGAGGTCAAAGAGCACCTGGATAAGGACATAACAACAGAAGAGCTGTTACAGGCCATCAAAAGTATCAACCCAGGCAAAACTCCAGGACCTGATGGCCTGCCAATAGAGTTTTACAAAACCTTCCAGAGACAATTGCTGACCCCACTCCTAAATATGTTCAATGAGTCATTTAATAATAGTATCTTACCACCAACACTAAGACTCGCTACAATAATCCTTATTTTGAAACCTGGGAAAACACCGACTGAATGCTCCTCATACAGGCCTATCAGTCTCATGGGAGTAGACACAAAAATACTGTGCAAAGTTATTGCTAAAAGACTGGATCCATATATTCCCTCTTTGGTGCATAGTGATCAGAATGGGTTTGTTCAGAATCGTCAGGGATTTCATAATATCAGAAGGGTCCTCAACATAATTCACTCTAAAAATAATACCAGGGACACAGCGCTGTTATCTTTAGATGCTAAACAAGCATTTGATAGAATTGAATGGCCTTACCTGTTCAGTTTGTTACCAAGGTATGGACTTGGGGGGAACATTTTGAAATGGATAGAATTATTGTACACTAACCCCACAGCATGTGTAATGACAAATAATAATTTATCAAGCCTGATAACATTAGAAAGGTCAACCCGTCAGGGCTGTCCTCTTTCTCCACTACTGTTCATCCTGGCCATTGAGCCANCTACAACTAAAACATTTTATTTCATCAAAGCACCACCAGGCTACACGTGAGCCGCCGTTGTCCTGCCTTGAGGATTTTGTGTTGAAACACATGAATGGGAAAAAGCAAATCTCCACACTATATACAGTACTTGTTGCGCATGACAAAGAATCTAGTGATGACAGAAGGAGTGCATGGAGTTTGGATATTGAGGAAGATATTGAAGAAGCTGAGTGGGCAACAGCTTGTCTAAAAGCTCAGTCACAAACCATTAATACCCGAATGAAACTGTTACAACATAAGTGGTTAATGAGGACATACATAACCCCTGAAAAGCTTAGTAAATGGTCCCCTGGCATTCCAGATACATGTGTGAAATGTTTGATTGAAAAAGGTACACTGATTCATTGTGTATGGAAATGTTCTAAGTTGGCAGCTTTTTGGAAAATGGTTGTTCATACTCTCAGTAAAATCACAGGTATCCAGGTACCATGTGTACCAAGACTTTGTATTTTAGGGATATATCCAGATGGCTTCTCTGCTAACTCTAAATGTAAGTCGCTGATCAACTTTGGCCTCCTGCAGGCCAGGAGGATGGTTGCTCTGTCATGGCGTGAGACTGAGGTATCCTCTACGCAATCTTGGATCAGAGAAATGGCAATGTGTGTTACGTTAGAAAAATTAACCTATGTGATTAGGGGCAAAGTGCAAGAATTTGAAGAGGTATGGGCACCTTTAGTGGACTTCCTCAGGCAACAGTAAACTGTATTTATTTGTAGGACCGTTGAGCATGACAACATTTTTTTCTTTTTTTTAATTTTTTTAACTTTCTTTAAATTTAATTTAATGTATTTTTCTCTATATACATAAATATATTTTCTTTTTATTATTATTTCTTGTCTGTTGTATTATCATTTACCATTGTTTTTTTTGTTTTGTTTTTTTATGTTTGTGGTGTTGTTATTTTACATATCTCATTGTTCAAATAGGGAGATATTTGTCGAAATGTTTGTGTTCTGTTGAAAATCAATAAAAAACATTGTTCAAAAAAAAAAAAAAAAATTTATCTCTTCTTCTTCAGAAGGTTTAGTCTCCTTTTGGCTCTTTCCCAAAGTTTCTTATATCCCCGGTAAAAACTACTCATGAACGGCAGCTGTAAACTATTGTTAAACAAAACTTATATTGCGGTTTTTAACGTCCAATAACTAATGAGAAACTAACTTCTCAGAAAAAAACACCCGAACACCATGCAGCCAGATGACATCGTCATACTACCTTAGCGTAAAGATGAGAGAAACGTTTCTACGAGGTATCGTAATTTTTTAAAGTTTTCCCGGCTCATATCTGGAATACATGGGGAGGCGGGGCTTATGACCTATACTGCAGCCAGACACCAGGGGGCAGGGCATCTGCTGGAGGCTTCAGTTTGAGCCGAACGTCGTTACGTCCACTCATTATACAGTCTATGACTAGGAAACTTTGTGAACACAGTTCGAAATGTAGTTTAGTAGCCAGCTTTATGCAGTGCTAGTCTCAGCCTGGTGCTCTGAGACATGTCAGTAATGTTAGTGAATCCTGGTTGTGTCCTACCAGTGCTCATCTACCAACTCTAACCTCACCAAGCAGAGCAAACGTAACCTGGTTCTTCATTTTTATTGATGGACTCAGCTTTGACTTCTCTCAGGCTCCAGTTTCCGGCCACTCTAAAGAATAAATCACAGACTAAAACATTTACCTCGTTACTGTGTATTATATAACCTGCTAACTGACAGTTTACATTCAGTAATTGTTGGAGCCATTACCAAAGGGATGACCATCAAACCTAAAACTTTTCTCTCATAACCAGACTATGGTGCCGTCAGTCTGGCTCAGCAAACAAAAACTGATTTTCCACAAAGATCCAGGTGGGCTGCATGTGAGAAGATAGTACAATAACTTTATCACAAAACTTAAGTATTTTTACCCCAACTCTAAATTTTCCCACCAAATCCACCTACAGAAAGTGTGACATGATATCAGGATTGTGTGGATTGTGTGTTGGGGCACAGCAGGTAGTAGTCACCTACCTTCTCACTTTACCATGTGTAAGTGGGTGAGGTAAGGACGACACCAAGCCAAGGATAGATGCTTATGTTTTTCACTGTAAGGCTTTTTTCAGGATATACATTCGCACAAACATCCAAACTGAATATACTGATATTAATGCAGTACAGACCATGTAAGAGAAGACTCCTCCTGTATCACACCTTCCAAGGAAAACCAAAGAGTGAGTGTTTCAGACAGATAATCTTCAGCTGTGAAATGCATCTGTGAGGGCCAGCTCCTTAACAACCTGAAGATGCCAGAGTTTTATGTCATGAAACTGTCTAGAAAGTCAGGGTTTGTCTGGAGAAAAGTCTGTTTTTAGTATAGTTTTATCCTGTTTTTATTCGGGCTGGGCAATTAATTGTAAATTAGATTAAATTGCAATATGACCTGTTGCAATATTTCTTTAACCTCTGTCAGAATACCAGATAAACTTTTTTGGATGCTTTATGCTCTACACCAGTGTTACTTAAATATGCTTAACCAATGAGCCAAATTGTTGAAACTTAGCCAAGTGAAACAAAAATTCTAAGTGGTCGAAAATGGTAAAAAAAGAAAAAAAAAAAAAANGTTTCTCAGTTTGTTTAGACAGGAGCTGTTTGAAGGAACATAATAGGGAGCAGTCAATTAACCAGCATTACCTGCGGTTCACAGAGCCGCGGCCTCCTTTTAAATATCGCTTACACGCCCAGGTTTCCTTTTAGAACATGCATGCAAAGGACAGCTTCCTATATCAAAGCCACAGGCTATTAAAAGTGTAATCAGGAACGCTGTGGTGGGACTGCAGGCCTGCTTTGACCCCATCAAGTCTTAATGAGGTCTACAGAGTCGTTAACACACACATTTGAATAACATGCATCAATATTAATAGGTTATTAATGACTCAAAGCAATTACGTGTACAGTAGACTAGAGAGAGAGAGTGCCAGGGATGAGAGAATCAGAGGAATTATGACAGACAGTAAGACTTCAAAGTGTGTTTGCATGAATGTGTGTGTGCCTTTGTACATGTGAGCTCATTGGTTAATGGTTAAGGGGAGAGATCTCAAATAAAAGCCTGTATGCAAATATTGGACCAGATGAAAATCTACTGAGTCTGTGGCCATGGAGAAATAATGTGTACAGAATATCTATTTCACCACACCGTCATTGTACAGACTAATCTCCTTAATTCAATTGATTTTAATATGAGAGAAAGAGAGGTGATGTATCAAAGCCTAATATGATAACGTCAAGACAAAGGAATAAAACAAATGTAGAAATTAATAAAAGTGGCAAAGAAAACCTCTTTTTATGAGTTTGCTCAGGACTTCTAGCTTTTATTTCACAGCGTACTGTATTATTATGACACTGAAAGGAATCATGTTCTTATTTACTGGTGTACATACATTCTACAGAAACCTATCAAGTCTTATAGCGAATGCCTCTAAAGCAGCTGCAAGGAATTTCTGGCGAAGCTAGTGTTAGCACCTCCCATAAGCCCTTGCTCTCCATTGTTGTTGTGAACCAAAGCAAGTGTTAGTTTTAGTTTTTGTTTTGGATTTTTTGGGGTTTGTTCTGGAAAAATGACTGGAGATTGAATCTTCTTTTTAACTTGACTTTTCTTTGTTAAATGTAACTTTATACCAGATGCAATGGTAAAAGATAATGTATTTATCGACAGTTACGAAGCCTCATTGTTTGAAACGTGACAACAATTGTTGGAGAGTAAGGCTTTGTCAAGTTTCAGTATAATGTCTTTTAAACGTTAGGTCTTAATTTGGTTCTTCCTAACCTTTGGATAACCATAGGCTATTGTTATCTTGACTAGGAACAATGACTGTATATAGAATGGACAGCGTGCTTCCGCCTGTCACCGTTCTACGTTTTTGAAGCCAAAAAACCCTGTTTCTCTAGCCGCCATTGTGCAGCCAGAGTCTGCACGGTAGAGAATTTCCGGTGGAGCCAAGTAAAAAAGAGAAATAAAGAAAGAATAAGAAAGGGGGCGCTGTCGAGCCGCGGACCAAGATGGCAGCTTAGTGTGGGTGCTCCTCTCAACCCTGCTAAAAGTTTACTAAGTCCGACTGACAAACGCTTCTAATAGCTCTACAACATGTCAAAACAAACAACGCTCAAAGACTGTGAGAGCAGCTCCAGATCCCGGGGCTCTCAAAGACCCAAAACTACAACAGCTGCAGTAACTGGTGAAGCTAACGCAGAGGTTAGCCCGCGGTCAGATTTAGCTGCGGTGCTAAGTGAGCTTAAGTCACTCCGCACAACTATCACCGCGATTAACATAAAGGTAAATACTCTTGATGGCGTGGGGGTAAAACTCGACAACGTGGAGAGACACATGGCTGAGATGAATAACTCTGTCGACGCTGTACAAAAGAGTTTTGCGGACCTTCAACAAGACATCACTGCAAATGCTAAGCGGCTCACCGAGGCTGAAGGCCGCATCGGAGACACGGAAGACAGCCTAGAGAGAGTGAAAACGGAGCTGACTGAAGCCGCCAAACGCATCGCATATCTAGAGTCTAAGACAGAAGACTTAGAGAACCGGGGTCGGAGAAAGAACTTAAGACTGGTAGGGCTCCCTGAAAACGCTGAAAAGACCCAGCCCATGCTTGATTACATCCAACACATGTTGCCGGTCTGGCTGGGGCTTGACGCCGCCAAATCCTTCACTTTGGAAAGAGCGCACCGCACTCTGGCAAGACCGAGACCGGACCAGAACCGAGCCGTAATCATCCGCTTCCTGCGATTTCAAGACCGAGAATTTGTCTTCAACACGGCCAGGCAGCGCCCGCTCATCCACGACGGTCACAAGATCTTCTTTGCTCAAGATCTATCAGCGGAAACCATGAAAGCACGGAGCCCTTTCAGTGCAGTGAGGAGAAAGTTCATTGAAGCTGGAACTTTTCGAGGATTCACCATACGTCCCTGCAAAATGAGGGCCCTACACAACGGAAAGGTGATCCTTTTCTCCACACCAGAAGAAGCAGAGAATTTCTTCCAGGAATCCTGAACTTCTGGATGCCTGGGAGTGTGNAAAATAGTCAAAGGCCACAAAAAATGGCAAGAAAGTTGGGATAAAATTAAAAGAATAGTCAGACGGTAGCCAAAAATGGTCCAAATGTTGTGGAAAACGGTGACTAAAATGGGCAAAAAGCAGTCATAAGTAGTCAAAAGGAAATGTCATTGGTTATTGTCTCACTATAATTAATGTCAATGTTCATTTCCAACAATTTGTTTGTTTAAAGACACATATGATGGGAGACCTAGAAATAACCCCATTAAAAAATAATTGCTAATAGATTATTTTTGCAAATTGTTCAGCCCTAATTTTTATCTTCTCTGGGTGGAAACAGTGGCAAAGCTGAACACTTCCTTACGATTTTTCTTATTTAAAGCTGTTACTTTAAAACCACTGAGGATTAAGACACAACCAGAGGCTGATTCATATAACACTAAAACAACACTGGGTTGTCATGACCAAGTATGGTGTGGTGTATGGATGTGGATTTAGTAAAACAACAATAAGAAACCTCAATTTAATCAGTGACCCAACTTCTGATGAAATAAACCTGAGTCATCCTTTTCCATTGATACTGGGTCAGATTGACTTACACCAGTGTTACATTGACCTTTGCTGAGTTTTTATGCACTGCTTTGAGCTGAATCCATGGCTGCAGTCACATCCAACACTACCTCTGTTTTTGAAGAGTACCTTGTTGACACTGGATATGTTTTTGAATATATCTGTGTCCAGGATGACCTAGAGACTGTGAAGAGACTTTACAAACATGCAGAGCAGATAGTGAAAAGATGATTAAACATTAACTGTATACTGCCCTCTTTAACACACTGCATTGGGTATATTAGATATCTTTGCTCTCGTTCTGTGGTATAATGACAATGAGCACTAAGGTTTCCTTTCAAACAGGATTAAATCTCATAGCACAGATCAGACATTAACAAACTGCTCCCTTTTCTTGGTACATACGCAGCATTTGCCATAAGCAGTTATGTCAGAATTTCTAAAACATGCGTTTAGCTTTTGATAACAGTGATTATTTACTTATTAACTTATTCTTGTTTTAACAAAGAGGGGTTTTAATTGGCAAAATTGAAAAACAATAAAGAAGTGTTGTACTTGATGGAGGCAGTTTTCTGTTTTTCTTTGATTGTCCCACACATGAAACTTAATACAATCTATATCTAAGATAAGCACTTAAGTTAGATCAGTGTTGAAATCTGGGTGGATGATGGACCAGGTAAAAACACCAGTTTTCTGTTATTTAGTCACATAATCACATGCTGTGTGTCTGCTGAATTAGCAGCCGTTCATCATCAGAGCTCCGCCTCAGTTGTTGAGTAATTAGTCCTCCCTTTGTGCTACATTGCACAGTTTAATATGTCTCTCTCATATCTCTTCGTCTTTAATCCCTCCTGGCTCTGAAGCTGTGAGTGATGACTGACTAACTTGCTTTACAACAGCTATCCACTGTTGTGATAAAAATTGGCCATTAATCACTAAACAAGAATTTAAAGACTGTGAGGGACCAAGCAGAAAGACACAGACAAAGGTGTATGGAAAAAAGAGCTCTTCTTTTTTTTTTAATTGTTTTATGAAATCAACAAATCACTACAAAACTCCAAACTGGGTCAAAACGCAAATCTAAAAGAGGTCAACTCATCATAAAAGAATTAAAGCCCTAACTTAACAAACAGACCTTACCTAAGTGAGACACAAAGGGGCTTAAATACACAAAGGACTAGTCCGACATGACAAAAAGTGAGGGAAATTAAGAGGACTACAAACTAAACATCAAAAAATCTCAGAAAAACAACATAAACTCAACACAAACTATTTACAAGAAAATTATCAACACTCAACAGAAAAGAAAACAATCACATGAATGATTTGGTGATAAACTTAGAGTCCAGATATCTCCTGTCTCCCCCTTTGATAGTTTGTTCCACTTCCTGTGGGCGGGGTTAAAAAGCCATCTTGAACTGATCGTTGGCCTTTTGGATCTCAGACAAAAAGAGAAATAAAGGGTGAGTTACTTCCAAACTAACCCATTACTGCAAATTAATCAATGTAGAAAATTAAGCCATGTGACATATTAACTAACCCAAATTAGAAAAGAATTGCCAAATCAAAAAGTGATGTTTTTTCAACAAAAAGTGTCTGATTGTGTGGTTTTTCTCAACTAAAACAAACCATGTTAGAATCCAAACAAAAGAAATACTAACACATGGTGGTGGCAGTTGAAGCCACCACAAAGATCATCCCATTTTCTTCTTATTTAATGTGATTCAAAGAAAGTCTTATAAAAGAGTTAGCGCAGTTATTAAAATCCATAATCCTCTCAACTCTAGAGAATGTAAGATTTACAGTTTTTAAACTTAGAATTAAATGTGATTATTTTTTATGCTTCTTTGCGATAAACTTCATATAGTTACATCTTTTTTTAATTCACTTTTGAATAAGCTGAGTATTTCAGGCTGTGTCCATGAAAAAATTGCAGAACCTCCCCTGCCAATGCCAAACGGCTACTTTTGCTGTTTCTGCAGTGTTTTGCTTTGGTACCCCAAGGTCAACAGTCTTATGGCAAAAAAGCTCATTCTTTGTAACTCAAAACATAAATTATATGTTTTGCACAGGTCTTTAATACTTTACAGCAGAACGATGAATTTGTTGAAATATTGAAATGTTCTAGTTCTGGCTAATATACATCTAGATAAAAATGATTCTTAGAGGAGAAATGATGCACTAAACTCAGTTAATTTAAGTAATTATATTGATATTTGACTTTATTGTGGTGAAATGCTGAGCATGCTCAGTAGGTGCCAGAAAGTTACCCCTCAAGTTATTAATCCTTCTTTTGGGGTTTTAAGCAGGAGGTGTCTGAAAAGATACCACTGCATGTAAGATTGTTTTTGAAGCATTGTTTGCTGCATATATTGTACGAAAAGTGCTTGATAATTAAAGTTTTCATCTGATTTGATGATGCGGGAGGAGATGAATGTCCCCTGAAGACCGACATTGTTGTTGCGCCTTTCCTGCAAGAAAGTGCTTAATGCTGAAATGAGGCTCAGCATTTCAACATCCTGCATTTGCTGAAAGGAAATGCGCCCCCCCACCCCTCTTGTGTAAGTTAGAAAGTAGTTAGAAAGGTTAAAGAAAGACATCAGAAGGGGGAAAAAAATCCAAAGATAATCAGATGGTAATCTTTAATTTTATTAACTGTTACTGGTTGTAAGAATCCTTCAGTCCTGTCAGAAAAGTGGGTGGGTGAGAAGTTATCACTTGGTCAAAAATTGAAAGATGTGTTGATGAGATTTGTACCATCCTGATGAAGCAACACTAAAAAGATAGAAACAGATGGTTATCATGTCAAATACTTTGGTGTATATTGAGTTAATTGATGAGAAACGGACATTATGAAGCAACTTTTAAGGGGAATACTTCTATGTGTATGTTTTGAACTGTTTCTACAAGATTTAGTGGGTTTAAACTTGATTTGCTAATCCTGATTACATAAGTGTTTTATCTTTTACAGATAAGGAAAAGTGTTGAAAACTGAGGGAGCAGAACAGTGTATGGCAGTAAAAATCAGTGTAATGTGAACCCACCCACCCACTCACTCACTAACTATACATTGTTTACTGTGTGTGCAGAGTTTCACTAAGATGCAGCCAATTTGAAGTCAGATAGATCAGATTCAAAACTTAACTTGAATGATTCCTGGAGAATTTGGAGGAGGGGAGGGCTTAAATTGTCTATTTCACAAATGCACAAGTGGTTGAAACTTTTTTTACCCAGAATCTCAATCCACTCTTGGTTGTATTTTGCTTTGTTTGTTATGATCTCATGTCCTCAGACTGCGCTTTTAGTGCTTCAAGGTGTGTTTTCTTTCTACGTGTTTATGAAAGACTCCTTCTATTATACTTCTCTTTGTCAGACCTCCATTCATACACCTCACACTGCTGAGTGGTGTGAAGCTTCTCTGCAGGTAGCTTTGAGCTTTTACAAAGCTGAAAAATAAAAGGAAAACTAGCTGCAAACTCATATGATTGAGCGGTGTTTTGGCTTTGAGAAGTGAAACTGAGCAGAGTAATGGACGACTCCTTGATTGTACTGATGGAGCCGCTGTAAGGGAAATGTACACTTTGTCTGACTTACAAATGCAAACATAGATGCAATGATGGGCATTAGGGGAAAACGTTGTCCAACAGACGACTGTAGTGTTTCATTTAAAAGAGCTGAAACATCCTCAGTTAGTCTTTGTGTATGGGGGGGCGATTGTAAAGTTGCACGCGCTACAAATAACAACATTTCTCCACATTTGGCCCAAAATCGTCTCTTTTATTCAGATTTAGAGAAACATTTGTGAAATATATTTGTCAAATATTATATACAAATGTTGAATGTTTTATCTAAATGTTAAATGTTATGTATAAATGTTTTAAATACATGTCCTGATGCTTTGTATTTAGCTACATTTCTAAACATTTAGTATACATTCTAAATGTGTATCTAAGGTTTCTAGATACTTTGCAATGATTTCTAAAAGACAAATTTAGGGGAAACATTGAAAGGGCCGTTTTGGCTGCAATTCAGGGTTTTTTTTCAAGGACTTCTTCTTCTTTTTTGGTGTCAGCCACTGGATCTTCAACAGTGGCATCACATTACTCGATGCGTTTCTTTTCCATTGGCTGATTTAGAGACTTTGTTTGGAATTCTCAAAATCCCACTTGACTGGATTGCTTTCTCTAACTTTTATTTTGGTGCTCCCAATAGGCTGGAGTGTGAATTTGCATATAAGCTACATATTAAGAAATATGGATTCAGAAATCTTTACTTGATATTTAAAAATCTTAGCTAAATATTTGGAAATCTTAGTGCAGCATTTGGAAATCTTTGCTCAAGATTTAGAAATTGTGATGACTTATTCATATATTAAAGCTAAATATGTAGAAATCTCAGATAAGTATTTAGTTTTAGCTAAATATTTGAAATGTAAACTAAATGTTTAGAAATGTATCAAAATATTTAGTTATCTTTGTGAATTGTTTAGATATCAAAGCAAAATATTTAGAAATCTAAGACAATTTAGCTTTAGCTAAATGTTTAGAAACATAGCTAAATATTTTGAAATCATTTTGAATTATTTTCATATCAAAGCAGAATATTTAGAATTATTTGATGCAACTTTAGAAATTTTAGACCATTTTTTTTATTTAGCTAAGTATTTAGAAACATAGCTTAATATTTAGAAATCATTGTGAATTATTGAAATATCAAAGGAGAATATTTTGCAGAATCAGGGCATGTACAACCCCAATTCCAATGAGGTTGGGACTTTGTGTAAAATGTAAATAAAAACAGAATATATTGATTTTTAAATCCTCTTTAACCTATATTTAATTGAATACACCACGAAGACAAGATAGTTGATGTTCAAACTGAAAAAAATATATATATATCTATATATTGTGTAAATATTTGCTCATTTTGAATTTGATGCTGCAACATGTTTCAAAAACATAGAAACATTGATGTACATTAGAGGAAATGGGTTTTCCTATAGACAGCTGTAATGTGTCATTTAAAAGAGCTGAAACATTCTCAGTTTGTTTTTGAAGATGTGTTTAATGATTAGGCTGCATTTGTCACATAGTTCAACAGACAGATGGTGACCATGACGCCTGTGGGTTCGCTCGGTGAAAACTCATATGCATCATGACTGGGGGGCAAACAGCAGTGGGCCCATTGGTATGCAGAGTCTTCCCCGACATATCTGTGCTAGCAGCAGTGAAAATAGCCGGTCTCTGGGTTTGTGTTTTGGTGTTTTCCGTCCTCACAACACTGAGGTGAGTGAGCGAATTCCTGGGCTTGGATCAGCGCGAGCTCAGGAGGTTCATGGGGGGGTGAAGCTCTGCACAGAGGGAGAGGGCAGCACCAAAATCCCAAAAGCTGGTCCTAAGCAAAAGGCTTAATCCTTTTATGTGAGGCCGCTTTTCATGTTGTGAGTGACAGATGCATGCGTGAACAGCTACTGTAAGCAAATGTTTTTCACAGGTTGCAAATCTGCAACATCAGAGCTTTGAGGTTTGAGAGCGGCAGCAAGAAGCAGAGTCCAGAGGAATAAATCAAAGTCAGATTTTCCTTTTTTCCATCTGTAGTTAATTTGAAGTATGGAGACAGGTAACCTTTACAAGCAGATCTCAAGTGATCACATGATTAATCACATGCGTGCTCCGAGGCGGAACAGCCATGCAGCACGATAACGGAGGTAAGAAAGTGCATCCAGTTATTTCTGAAAATCAATTCAACATATGGAATCAATAAAACACACTCACATTAACACACACACAGGGTCAAAAACTGAGACAGGAAGTTCAAAAAAGAAGAAGTATCTTTGAAACAGAGAGCGAGACAAGAGTCAGGAATGAACATGTTTAATATTTGCAACACGTCTAGTGTGTAATGTCACGTATACTGGAACAAAAGCTCATCAAGACGTGAGCAGACTCATCTGACTGACAGAGGGGGTGAAAATGGTGAAAATAGAATTACAGTTGTGCCCAAAAGTTTATACCCCCCAGCACAATTTCTGATTTTTTTGGCCTTTTCTCAAATAAACACAAAATCCTTTCTATCACTCATGGTTAGTGGTTGGGTGAAGACATTTATCAAACAAAACAATTTTTTTTTTTTACTCTTTTTAAGTCATAATGACAACAGAAACTTCAAAAATGACCCTGTTAAGAAGTTTTCACAACTCTGGTGGTTTTGGCCTGATAAATGCACAAAAGTTAACACAAATGTGTTTGAATGTCTGCTAAAGGTAACCATCCTCACTTGTGATCTATTTGCTTGTAATCAGTGTGTGTTCATAAAATAATGAACAGGGTCATTTTTGAAGTTTCTGTTGTCATTATGACTTAAAAAGAGTAAAAAAAAAAAATTGTTTTGTTTGATAAATGTCTTAATTCTTAGGCACAACTGTATCTTGGACCTTTGAAATGGAAGACAACCTGGCTGATTTGTAGAAACAGCAGGAATATTTAAATAATGTTGAGTGTTGTTTTTTTTCTTTTTTTTTTTTTTTTTTTTGTGAAAGCAAGATGCCTCCTTCCTGTTTGTTGGCCATTGTTGTTTACATTAAACTACTGACTGGACTGCTTTAAAAAAATATCTGACTTACATGGTTTGGGAAACTTGTACCTTCATTCTGGCTTGACCTTCTTTCAGTAAGAAGAAGAAAGCTCAAGATTGTTCTGACACCAGCCTCGATGACACAGTTAATGTTCTCTCCAAAACAAAGACACAAGACCACTATGACACTCTCAGAGCCGATCCTAATCGTACCCCTTAGCCCTCCTCCTTTTTCTTACCCCTTTGTCTCCCCCTTTCACTTGGCCCTCTGTTTTGAGAGAGGAAAAGGGTGAAAACACCACTCGATCCCCACAATGTCATCACCCCTAGCCCGAGGATTTACGTGGAATAGCAAATAATTAGACATATAATAAAAATACAGTTCCAATGAAGTTGGGACGTGTAAAACGTAAATAAAAACAGAATGCAATGACTTGAAAATCTTCTTTAACTTTAATTCAACTGAATACACTACAAAGACAAGATATTTATTGTTCAAACCATTTACTGTATATAGAATGGACAGTGTGGCTCCGCCTGTCACCGTTCTACGATTTTTAAGCCAAAAAACCCCGTTTCTCTAGCCGCCATTGTGCAGCCACAGTTTACGCAGTAGAGACATCCTGCAGCCGATATATAAAAAAGAGAAATAAAAATATTTATGTCTTCTTCTTCAGAGGGTTTAGTCTCCTTTTGGCTCTTTCCCAAAGTTTCTTATATCCCCGATAAAAACTACTCACGAACGGCAGCTGTCAACTATCGTAAAACAAAACCTATATGGCGGTTTTTAAGTCCAACAACTGATGAGAAACTAACTTCTCAGAAAAAAAAACACCTGAACACCATGCAGCCAAATGACATCATCATACCACCTTAGCGAAAGGATGACAGAAACGTTTCTACGAGGTATCGTAATTTTTTAAAGTTTCCCTGGCTCATATCTGGAATACATGGGGGGGCGGGGCTTATGACCTATACTGCAGCCAGACACCAGGGGGCGGGGCATCTGCTGGAGGCTTCAGTTTGAGCCAAATGTCGTTACGTCCACTCATTATACAGTCTATGGTTAAAACTGATAAACTTTGTTTTTGAGCAAATATTTGCTTAACATTTTGAAATTGATGCCTGAAACGTGTTTCAAAAAAGTTGGGACAGGTTCATGTTTCCCACCGAGTTACATCACTTTTCCTCCTAACAACACTCAATTAGAGTTTGTGAACTGAGGACACTAACTGTTGAAACTTTGGAGCTAAAATTCTTTCACATTCTTGTTCAGTTTCTTCTTCAGTTGTTCAACATGTTTTGCGCTTTGTAACGCTCCCCACACTTTCAGTGGGAGATGAGTCTGGAATGCAGGCAGGCCAGTCTAGTACCCGCACTCTTTTACTACGAAGCCACACTGTTGTAACAGGTGCAGAATGTGTCTTGGTTTCATAGTCTTGCAAAACTGATCAGGGACGTCCCTGAAAAAGACACAGCATGTGTTGCCCTAAAACCTGGTTGGGCCTTTCAGCATTGATGGTGACAACACCCCCATACCATCACAGATGCTGCTTTTGAACTTCACTCTGGTAACAATCTGAGGGACGTGATTGGGAGGTCAGTGAAGTGTGAAAGTGTGAATGTGACATGAAATTTACAGACAGGATTTGAGTGGTCAAACTATTTAAGACGGCGCCTGATCCACACAGTCCATTCAGTGTTTAACTGGTCAGTATCATATCTCACAGAAAACACCATCAGCCCATTTCAATGAGCAGAATAGTTCTCAGTAGAACAATTAATGCAGATTAAGATGAAAACAGAAGTGAAATCAGTCGAATGCCCCCCAGCTGTCTGATGAAATCAGACCCAGGAGAACGATTAAAATGAAGCTTTCTGGAATTGTGTTCTGTGTAGGAGTAATGTGAGCTTGTTTTGGAAAAGCTTTTTTGTATTGGAGCTCTGAAATAGATAAACATGGAGGGGGATTTAAAGAGGGAAGAGCACAGGGAATTAAAATGATCAAGATGGGACACAGTCTTTACATTTTAGAGGCATAAAGCTTGTGCAATATGTTGCAGTGGAGAAATGGGATGCATTTTTAACACAACAAGCAAGAGATGTCCCGAATATGTTAGATAGCAGTTTGGTGTTGAGGATGAGAGGGCCGAGGCGCTCTTTGAATGTGCCATAAAAGCATAAATCTGTGCCTCTGTGTGCAGGTTTTTCCCTCTGCTGTGTCCAGATGTTAATTGTCACAGCGAGCCACAAATACAGCAATCAAAGCCCTTGGTGTTGCTGCAGCCTTTTCCCTTTGCTGCTAACAGAAAAAAAAGTCAGTGTACTTTACACCTCAAAAGGGAAAAAACAAAACACAACATATGGTTCCTGTAGATTTAACGTCAGTTTTTTTTAACGTGTGTTTCCAAGAGGAAGGAGGGGACAGAGCGAGGCCTCTTCTCATTTCTCAGTAAGTACACCCTTGATTCCTTTTGTCACCCTCTCTTCTTGTCCCTTCTTATTATTTCCTCACACCCTGGATGCGAGCTGAGAGGGGGAGAAAGCAAATGACGACAACAGTCCAGTCGAGGGGCGTGACCGTGGTCTGTACAACATCTGGTGAGGCTGAATCATCCGTCTCTTTTCCAGTTTTAGCCCCATTTGCAGAGCCGGCCCTGCCTAATGTGACGCCCTCAGCCAGCTTTTACCCCCCCCCGCCCCACCACCACCACCACCACCACCAGCAATTTACATCAAATACAAAATCATGTTTTCACCATAGTCTCCAATTGTAGAAGAATTTGTCACCCAATTCTATTAGTGCTGCATGATTTGGCAAATTTGTGCTGTCACAGTTATTCTGAACAAATTGTGATTTGCTATTGTAATAAATAACTAGGGGGGGGTCTGCATTTCCTTTCAGCAAATGCAGGATGTTGAAATGCTGAGCACCATTTCAACAATAAGCACTTTCTTATTTTATGATGAAATACTAAGTCACAACAATGTTGGTCTTCAAGGGACCTTCATCTCCTCCCACTATTAAACAATCAAAACTATATTTATCAAATACTTTTCATACAATTAAAAACAATCCCTCAAGCTTTAACTTTTCTGACACCTCCTGCTTGAATCCCTGAGCACGCTCAGCATTTTAACATAATTACAATTTAGCCTTTATGCATAGTCATAATGGAACTATAAATAGTTGTAGTTGTGAAAATGAACTCCTCAATACATAGCAAATAATCATTGAGTTAAAAGGTTTTGGGTTTAAAGTATGACTAAAGTAAGCTTGGCCAAAGTTGAGTTTTAAGTGTTTTTCGTAGTGCTTTGTTTTGGTCTATTTTGGTTTGCATCATTTTTTTTTTTTCCATTTATTCATTGTATTTATTTTTTTGTTGTTGTTTTTAAAGCTGTATCCTGTTAAATCATGTAAATAAAGCAGTATCAGTACATTCAAATAAGCAAATATAAATAATGCTTATTAGAGTGTGGGCTCACATCATCCAATGCCCCCCTTAATGAGTTGGTGCCCCAGTCTAAAAAGTCTGGACACACCCCTGCTTGTCAGTAAGTACCATGTTGCTTGGAGATTATGTCGTTTTGCTCATCAACCAATGGATTTATGCTGAACAGAGGGTTTACTTTGTGGAATAGATGGAGTGAAAAAACAGGACTCAACTTTTTCCAGGTAAAGTCAAACAACATCTCAACACCTCTATCCTATTGATGTTTCTCCTCCTCCTTCTCTTATTTTCTCCTTCTCCCCTGGACTCCTAGAGGTTTTGTTTTGTTGTTCTGGACATAATAATAGTTGTTAATCATTTGACACTGTCGACCGTGTCATTTAAGTCTGATGAACTGCGTGTCTGTCTCGCCCACAATGAGCAGGTAATGAGGAGCAGTGTTGTTGATGTGATGTGCCCGGTCAGGGTCAAGTAGAGTGCAGGGAGACAGGATCTATTTTTAAACAAGTTATATTCATGTTTTATAGGATTCTCTTGCAAAATGAATGAACAATTGCATGGTAATTATATCACATAAAAAGGTGATAAGTCATTACACGCTTTTTTTTTTCTTTTTAAACTATTTGAACTATTTCTTTTGACTATTTTGAATACAGCCCTTGGTCTTTTTGGATTACTTGCACGTCTCTTTTATTCTTTTGTGGTGATTGTGAGATCTCTTGATTTGATCGTTCTTATTCTGATCCCATGTTTTCGTTCACTTAGCTCTATTTAGTCAGCTTTCTTCATTTTATACCGAAGCATCCTGAATTGTGGCAAATGTTGGCATCAAAACCCTCAGACCTCACGTACTATAAAGTCTTTGCAAAGTTTGAATCTGACGTGTTACGTCCTATTTGTTGCGCACCCACATTGCAGCAATTGTCAGTCATATCGACAAGTCACTAACGATCATCTGAATTCATCTTTGTAAACATGTGGCCTCTGTTTCTCAAATAACAACTCATTATTCCACTTAAGTTACTGAAATGCAGAACACAAACTGTCTTTTGAGAGAATTAGGTACCTGACATTGTGTCACAGCTACTGGCACTTTGTCATGTCCCTCAGCATCTCATTCACACGCACAAGGTACCTCTGGCATCGCAAGGTATTATTTGTCCCATGTGAGCGTGATTTGAGGCTTTTATTGTGCTGTACAGCATGCGTAACCAGCTGAATATCTTGTTCCTCTACTTTCAGTTTCAGTTTTTGTCTCAGGATAAATAGCAGTCATCCTCAAGTGGCTTGGGTCATAGAAGAGGGAGAGGCAGTGGGGATGCTGGAGGTTCTGGTGATGCTATCAGACACTTTTTTGTTCATTATTTTAACAAAATAAGAGAAAAGAAAATCATATTTTATTGAACATGTGTTTGATAATGTTCACATTTTTGTTTTATCTTATGTAAAGTGTTGACTGTTAGGTTGCAGTGTTGTTTTTTCACTAAACCTCTAAAAATCATATTGCGTTTTTTTGTGGTTTTCTCCATTTCAAACTATCACACATATAATATGCAGTGAATTATAAATAACTCTCACGTGTTCGACTCTTTGACCCTCTTGCTTGTTGCTTCACTGTACTGCAAAACTAGAAGTCTTGTACATCTAGTCTTTGTGGCTCCCACCTGACGGAGCCAAGATGCAGCAGGTAGGCAAAGATCTAGATCCGGTGTTGTGGCAGAGGAGAGACAGATTTTGTGTGGTTTAGCTGTGAGACCCTCAGGTTATAAACTTCCTGTTATATAATCCCTTCCACAGCAAAGTTTGAGGCTTGAGGAAACCATTTGCATCTCTACAAGAGACAAAAGAGGTGTGATAAAGTGAATTTTTTTGACAACCTGATATTACAGCCTGTTTTAAAATTAGTGACCCAATTTCCAAAGCAAACCCTCGCTTTAAGCTTCCTCTCTTCTCACTGGGGATGGGTATTGATAAGATTTTATTGATATGACTCTTATCAATTCTGCCTATCACTTCTCTCAAATTGCCTATCAAACCGATTCTCTTTCAATTTTCTTGTCGATTCCTAAAGTACGCTTTTACAGGCATTCATTGTCAGCAACATTTCATAATGTGTATAAGTCCATAAGTTTTAAATTAGTCACTGAATCTGTATCTGAATCTCAAGACATGAATAAATAAGGATAAGTGAAAAAAAAATTCACACACCACATGACATAAAGTAAGATCATGTTATTGACTAAAGGAAGATCAGAGATGTGAGGAAAGAACTTTTCAGCTTTCTGAGAGAGACAAAAATGATGAGCAGAGTCTAAAGGTGGAGACATGATGTTGCACACTCTTGTACAGTAGGTGGCGGTATGAACCTGAATGTTGTTTGCGACATGTTTCTTTGATGAAAGTTGAAATTCTGTTTTGAAACCGAAGTCATATAGGGTATTATATCGATGTATGCTAACCTCTAGCATGTCAATGGGATTTCCCATATCTTGCCACCATCGAGCCAGCACTGTTTTTACAATGTTGTTTTTGGTGCAATAGTAGGTGTAAAACATGTAAAATGTATTTAATATGAATCTTTTGTGGGACAGTAACGCACAGTTCAGGCCAAAAGTTTGGACACACTTTTTCATTCAATGCGTTTCCTTTTCATGATTATTTACATTGTAGATTCTCACCGAAGGCATTAAAACTATGAATGAACATGTGGAGTTATGTACTTAACAAAAAAAGGTGAAATAACTGTAAACATGTTTTATATTCTAGTTTCTTCAAAATAACCACCCTTTCCTCTGGTTACTGCTTTGTATACTTTTGGTATTCTTCAAGAGGTCGTCACCTGAAATGGTTTTCTCTTCACAGCTGTGCCTTATCAGGTTTAATTAGTGGAATTTCTTGCTTTATCAATGGGGTTGGGACCATCAGTTGTGTTGTGCAGAAGTCGGGTTAATACACAGCCAACAGCCCTATTGGACAACTGTTAAAATTCATATTATGGCAAGAACCAATCAGCTAACTAAAGAAAAATAAGTGGCCATCATTACTTTAAAAAATGAAGTCAGTCAGTCCAGAAAGTCACAAAAAAATAAAGAAAAAGCAAGTTGAATGAAAAGGTGTGTCCAAACTTTTGGCCTGTACTGTACATGTCTTTTTTATGTTCAGTTTCTTAAGTAAAACTTCAAGCAGAAAATCCCGAATTAGAGATTTCTGTTATTTAGCTGCTAAACTAAGCTAACGGGGTCAGAGCAGAGGACGTAAGTGTACGCTGTGGCGTGAAGAGTCATTAAGCGGAATCGTAAAGCAAGAACACTAACCATATCAATGGATTGAACCATTTCTTATCGATTCCTAAAAGGAACCGGTTCTTAATCCCCATCCCTACTCCTCACAATTAGAAGTTAAATCTTCGAGAAGAGGTGCTGAAACCTATTTCCAGGTCAGGGGCAGGAGGACGGAGGAGATGTGGAGACACTGTACAGATAATGGAGATATGCGGGAGAAAGCAGCAAAGTGACTGAACCCTGCCATCATTATTTCTGTCAGCTCTGAACGGAGTCCACTCAGTGTATAGAGAAAGATGACACGGTCTCAGTGGTTGCATCCGACGCAAGTGCATGGATTTTTTTTTTTTTCTGGAATCTCATTTATCTCCACTCACGTCTGCTCCTTCATAAGAATGTTTTATGAGTCGAAAGACACAACAAAAACATGGGAGAGAAACCTGAAGCAGCTGAAATGAAGTGAGAAGACGGTTAACCGTGAGAACACTTCCACCGCAGCTGGAAGACAGCGTCAGCGTGAACATATAGACTGACACACCATGTGGTGAGGGATTTGTCTTCATGGGGGTGCTGAGACAATTGCCAGTTAAGTGACAGTGATCAATATGTACGTTATCTAGTCAAGAATCCACTAGATGAATGGTGTAGTTATCTGCTGTGGAAAAACAATATTCTCACAGCAGTTATCCCAGGCACAATGACTCGCTCTTTATTGGCTCATGAAAATCTGTGCTGTCAAACTGTCAAAAGTGAGCCAGCTTTCACTAATATATTTCAAAACTGACTGCAGTTCTGCGGCAAGAGGGAGAGATGTGGAGAGAGAGAGAGAGAGAGAGAGAGGTGGGGGGGTAAAAAAGAGCAACAGAGAAAATTAAACTACTGCCAGAATATTGACTGCCACTTAGCAGGAGAAGGAGACCAAATGAAAAAAAACAGACACGTTTTTTATTGCTGCATTGTAAATTAGAGAGACACAAACAGATGCAATCTCAATATGCGAGGGTAAATACAACGGGCAAGTCACAGGACCCCAAAGGAGCAAGAGGCCACGCAAAGCAATCACAATTATGACTGTTTATAATCAGCATTATGCATCTGGATGCATCCGCACACCCAACAGGGGCCTAGCGACATCTACAGGTCCCCGTTTTGATCGATACTAACAAGGTTGTGCTCCCAGTAACCGTGGCAACAGCTGCGCATCATGCATGACGCTCAGGTCTGCCTTTGTCCTTTAATGGTGAGCTAATGAGGGGCCCAGTCATCGGAGCCGGTGAGGACAGAGACAGAAGTAGAGAGAAGCGACAGGCAGACAGAGTGAGGAGGACCATTACTGAGGACTGAAATCATCTCAATTCCATAACAGCGCTTCCTCAGCCTCAGAGTATCACAGTACAGAAGGAAAAAAAAAAAAAAAAGTAGCTGTCTCCCGCACTCTCCGCCACAGTTCCATTATCTTTCTCCTGCTCGCAACATAAAGATTTCAACCACTGCTGTACAACTGGAACGCAGCCTTGGCCAGGCACCAGCATGTGTGGGAGAAGGGCAGGGGGAGCAAGAGCTGCTGGAAATACCATTACAGGACAGACAACTGTGCATTTCAAACAGGGAGAAGTGTGAAAATAAGAGTGAGATGGGAGAATTAGAGGCATGTGAATTAAAGTCAAAACTCATCCTTTCAAACTGAATAACAGGAATACAGTTTACAATCCCTGGCAGAATATATGTATATTCCCTTTCAAATCAGTGACAGCTTGAAGTTTCCTGTGGTTGGTGTGAGATGAGGGTCTTTATTTTCTAAGATGGTAAAACTGCCCATTCTTGGCAAATAGCCTCCAGGTCCTGTAAATTCTTGATCTATCTTGCATGAGATGCAGGTTTGAGATCTCCCCAAAGAGGCTCAATGATATTGAGGTCAGGAGACTGAGATGGCCACTCCAGAACCTTTATATGTTTGCGCTGTAAAGGTGCAGCACTGGATGAAAGATCCTTGCGTCTGTCAGAAGAATTCCGAGATTCCTCGTGTCGAGTCACATTAAGGCACAGGCTCCACTCCTGGTGGTCCCCTTCCATCAATTCCTTTAAGATTTAGCTTTGCAACCATACTTCTCCCGGAACCCAAAGACTTTGGTTTCCTGCACACTTCCTTGCAAAAAGCCTCCAGTTCCTCTAGATTCTTGGTCTGTCTTGCATGAAATGCAGGTTTGAGATCTCCCCAGAGTGACTCAGTGGTATTGAGGTTGGGAGACTGAGATGGCCACTCCAGAACCTTCACTTTGTATGCACTGTAAAGGTGCAGCACTGGATGAAAGATCCTTGCGTCTGTCGGAAGGATCCCGAGAATCCTTGTTGTGTCAAATTAAGCCTCAGGCTCCACCTCTGGTGTTCCCTGCCATCAATCTCTAAGTTTCAGCTTTGCAACCATACTTCCCCCGGAACCCGAAGACTTTGGTTTCCTGCACACTTCCTTGCAAAAAGCCTCCAGTTCCTCTAGATTCTTGGTCTGTCTTGCATGAACTGCAGGTTTCAGATCTCCCCAGAGTGACTCAATGATATTGAGGTCAGGAGACTGAGATGGCCACTCCAGAACTTTCACTTTGTATACACTGTGAAGGTGCAGCACTGGATGAAAGATGCATGCGTCTGTCAGAAGTTCAGAAACTCACTGACCTTTCATACACACACACTGAATACAAGCAAATAGATCACAGGTATGGATGGTTACCTTTAGTAGACATTCAAACCGTTTTGTGTCAACTTGCGTGCATGTAATTAGGCCAAAATCACCAGGGTATATAAATGTTTGATCAGGGTCATTTTGGAAGTTTATGTTGTCGTTATTACTCAAGGAGAGTAGAAAGTTTTTTGTTAATAAATGGCTTTACCCTAGAAATTATAAGTTCTGCCAGGGTATGTCATTTTTTCGGACAACTGCATATGGTCACACATCTTGGTTATCACCTTATTTTTCTAGGTTTGTCTCAGCTCCTCATCCACCATGTTCATTCTGAGAGAGCAGCCTCTCACATGGCCAGATCTCATGCAAAAGCTGGTCGTGTTGCTCACTGAAAATATGTATTTTAATCTCCAGATTTTACGACTGATACCTTATCATTTAAGGAAAAGCCAATCAAACCAGTCCATTTTTGAAGCTAGCTGAAGTCAGCAGAATCAGCTCATACACGGTTACATAATAGAATGTTCTTACTGCCTAAGAGCAAAAAAACATGATGAGATGTGCAGTTTGAGCGCACTGTTGCTATTTTTATTTCTCCTCTTTGCGTTGACCTGGAGCAGTTAATTCGTGACGCTCAGATACTTTATTGTTTCATTCATTACAGAAACCTTAATGAATGGTCAGTTGACTGAAGGGAGCTCACCAAAAAAATGTTCATCCATTTTTTTTTTCTCTTTTCACTTTCTTGCTCTACAGGGCTTGTTAGCTTCTTCCACACAATGGGATTGTTGGGATGTTACACCTGGGACTGAAGCTTAGCGCCTTTACTCCTGTTAACTCCAGTGACAGCCCCGTTTTCTGCTGGAGGCAGGGAAGCAAAGGAAGGAAGATAGAAAATAGATTTCTATCTCGAAAGCTGCACAGTAACATGAATTCAGGAGAAGCTTCTCAGAATTCAGTAACAGTAAAATTCTCACTCACTGTTAGAGCTGGTGCCACATAGGTTGTTTTGTATGTGACATGCATGTGTGAGCATGAATGGACAATTAAGTGGACAGAGACGAGGCCTTGGCAAAGTATTTTTTTTTTGTTTTGTTTTGTTTTGCTTTGTTTTTAACCTCTTAAGACCCAGCATCAACATATGGACATTATATTTCTACCTCTCAGATCCATAATACTCTATTAAAACTTTGATCTATTGGCCACATCTAGGGACACTACCCATATCATATGTTGTTGATTTCACAATTTAAAACTGATTTCAGAGGAAAAAAAATGTAGTTATGAACAATAAGTCTTATCACTAAAAACAGTGACTAACTAGTAACACTAAAAACATAACCTCCTTTACACAGACCAAGTAAGTATTTATTCTTATGTTTTACATATTCCAAATAGCAAGGACACTTTGTTTTGTTTTGTTCTTGGTTTTTTGCCTTTGTCATCAGGAGTTTCATGACAATGTGAATACCTGACAGAAAATGGTTTTAAATCCACATTTTTTTTTGTGCAGATTTCGTCGTTTAAAGGTTGTGGTCTTAAACTTTTGTTCACAGAATCAACAGAATTTTTCACTTCAATTGTTGTTTCCAATCTACAACAGAGTATTAGAGCCACATTAAGAGCTATTATTTTATTTGCTTCATATTTTACTACGAGATTAAAGTCGAAATTAATTATTTTACTACAAGATAAAAGTTGAAAATAATGACGTATTTTACGACCAGAATAAAATCGAAATATAATCAAGGACAGTCTACAAGGCAGAGGAAATGAGCTCCATGGATCATTTTGTCAAATTATACTTTAACTTGGCTTTTACAAACAAGGAAATACTTCAACTTTGAGCACATCAGCATTAGATTATCATATTCCCTTACCTACTTCTGATGCGACTTTACTTTGACTTCGATCTCGTAGACATATTAATTTCAACTTTATTCTTGTAGTAAAATAATTAATTTCGACTTTAACCTTGCAGTAAAATAATTAATTTCGACTTTAATCTTGTAGTAAAATAATTAATTTCGACTTTATTCTTGTAGTAAAATAATTCATTTCGACTTTAATCTCACAGTAAAATAATTCATTTTGGCTTTAATCTCGTAGTAAAATATGAAGTGAAAAATAATAATTCTCAATTTGGCCCGAATACTTCGGCGTGGCAATCAATTGCTTACACTTTTTTTTGTCTCACCACTTTTGTTTGCCAGTGTAGGATCAGAACTTAAATATCTGTACCTAAGAATGACTAATTTTAGGTTACTTCAATAACTATCAGGCGAATAAAAATATATTTATTGTCTTGTAACTTGAGCATTTGAATGTCCATAATTAATTCAACACCTTGAGAGTAAAACCTGATACTACAAAAGTGTCTATGTTGGTCCATCTTGAATAAAGTAAAACTACACATTTGAAAGTGTTGAACATTTACACAATAACATAGCTGCAGTATCTCTTACAGTATTTGAGATATAAGATATAACTAACATGGTCCTTCATGTTTAAGTCAACATGAAAATCCCACACATGATGGCTCCTGCGTAGCCGGGGAATCAAACCAGGAACGTTCTGAGTTACAAAAGATGGCACTTATTTTCTATCTCATTATAAATTTGTATCTAAAATGGTTTGTAGAACATCAACTTCCCAATAGAAGTAACAGAAACAGAAACTGACTCCAACACTAGTCTGGTGTGAAAACAACACGAGTTGACCAAGAGTTTGTGAACTTAAACACTCTGATTCAACACAAACTCTTTTTGAAAAACAACTATTTTGGAGTTGGAAAAACAAACCAAAAAAAAAGAGTCAAAGTTGAAATAACTCTTTTCTCATTTCAACACTTTGGTTTTCTGTGTGTATTTGGAATATTATCTCCATCAGACTGTTTTTAAATTCATAGTATTAATAATAAAAGGCTTATAAAATACATAACACAGTATAATTTTTTAAACTTGTCAAAAGGGCATTACAGGGTTAATACACAAAGTTCAAGTAGAAAATTCATCTTCTTATTCGCAGAAAAAGAATATGTTTTCATCCATGCATTTATTCTGTGTGAAACCCTGTCCTGAGGTTTTGCATGTATAGCAGGGAGCCTTAAGGGCCTGTGTCCCCCACCAGGTGACACCCAGCTGAGGCGTGGAGCCTGCGGCACAACCAGGATACAGGGAGCATGAGTGACACATCCCCACAGGGCTACAGCATCAAAAGCTTCAATCATACATGTGTCGAAGCCATATTTGCTTTCTGTCGGACGTGTGGTGCACACACATTCACCAGGGCAGATAGAAAATGAGTTATTTTATGGAGGCGTATCCCAGCTACTCTCACTGTGCTGCCAAAGAGATAAACTAGGATAAATAATAAATCCTCCAAACCAGAGTGGTACTGTTTGAAGTGGGACTTATAAGATACAAAGTTAGGAGTTCTCACCACTCCTCCTTACTTTTTCAGTTTGGTTTTTTCCCTGAAATTCATTTACTGTATGTCTGTCTTTGACATTCTGTAAGCTTTTGTATTTATTGTCTTGTTTAGGGGAAATTCACAGTATCCAGTTGCAGGTTACAAAGACACACAAGACATAGCATGCAACATTATTACAAAATTAAAAATTACCTGCATCTATAAAATATAATACAAAACTTTGTGTTAAGTTGAACAAGAATCTATAAACAAAAAGAGAAAGAGAAAAATCAGTTCTGAAGTTGTGGAGGACAGATATTGCAAAAAAAAAAAAAGACTACAATTGGCTCCGGTCCATAGCGTTCCAGAAGCTTCTTAGCTTATTGATACAAATGCTCTTATCAATTCCACTTATTGATCTAATTCTTTCCCTCCTGTGAATTTTCTGTGTTAAAAAATAAATACACTTTACATTCAAAACATTCAAAAGGAGCTGGGAAACAACGTCAGACTCACACAGAAACAAAAGAGGCTCTGCCACCTCTTTGAAAAATGATGACATCACAACGGCTGCATGTTACTTAATAATATATCACATTTATTATACATATAGAAAGCTATATATGTTAAATTATTGCTCAGATGGTTTCAGTTTCGTCTTGTTTACACTGATGCATATATTGACTTTTCCCTGGTGTCCCAGGAACCAACATGCATGCGTACGAAGTTGAGAATATGCCTTCGTATTAAAAGGAGGATGAAGAGAATTCTTGATAAACTTCACAGCTTTTCCTGTTTCTCTACAACTCACCACTTACAGACAAACCTTTGGAAGATAAGTAAATGGAACTTTAACTCTCAGAACCTTCCATTTCATCCTCCAGCACTGAAGGATGAGTTAATTCCCACTGATTTATTCTCCACATGTGTGCTTTCTTACCCTCCATCTGGTGAATAAATGATAAACCGAAACATATCATCGGGTGATCAAAGAGGACACAGAACACTTAGAGCTCCAAAAAACACCCGTATGAAGTAAAAGACTGTCTGAAAAAAACTTTTGCTTTTAGAGTTCCAGTTCACACAGAATGAGGAATGGAGATGTTTATACATTTGTTTTTTAAATAATTAATTTCATTCAAGGGAAATATGAAAATGTCTTTGATGTTAACTATCAGAAACATGAAGCGCTGCACTGGCATTGCTTTCCAAGAGAAACATATTTGTCAAAACTGGAAACGTATATGAACAAAATCACACCATGTGGTCGCTCTGTGTTTCATTTCAGTTTTCTTTTGAATTATCTTTTTTTCTGCACTGATCAAAACTGAAGAGATACAGGGCATGTAGGGCAAACAGAATTGCCAGTCATGGCAGGAGGTAGTAATAAGTGTTTATTTTCAGCATCAAACACTTATTGTAAAAGAGACATCAGTTTGTCCAGTCCACCAGGCTGTTTGAGTAAGTGCCCGAGGTCTTCAACCCTCTGTGGAGTCTCGGAAACCCTACCAACTATTGCATCTGCCTTTCTTTTCTTTTGTTTCTTTTTTTTTTTTTTTTTTTTTTTTTTTTTTTTTTTTTTTAAACCTTCTATGATTCAGGAGCAACTATGTAAAATATGAAAGCTTTGATTACAGTGGGCAATGACACCATTTATAGACTTCTAAGACACTTGATGGCTGCTTCCTTAAAAGAGGAGGAGACAACACACAAATTACATAAGCTACTCACTTTATCTGCTAATGTCATAAAAGTTATTTTTTTCTATAATTAAAGGTAGAGCATGTGGAAATTTTCCATAAGGTTTTTTTTTATTTATTTACAAACAACTTCCAAACTGGGCTCCTCCTCTGTGGCTCAGCGCCAGCAGCTGCGCATACTCACTGCCACCGACTATAGCGAGAAGCATGGCTAAAAGTCATAGGTTCATAAACACACCATAAATGATAAAAAACAGCCCTGTGAGCACCTGCCGCATCGTGTGAGAGAAACTCAAGAGCCATACACCTGACTTCCTGCAGGTAAATGAGATTAGCAGCATATATTGTATCATTCTTTCTCTGTATCACAGTCGATATCGTAGCCACTCGTGCTAGCTCTCCCCACTTGCTATCATGAAGACACAAAGTCACTTGCACACTTGATTGGGCTGTGATTGGCTAGTCACCACTCGTAACCACACCTACTCTCCGGCCAGACACATCCTGAGTCAACTTAAACATTAACAAAACAGTAGAGGAGGGGGTCTAGGAGTGGGTTAGGCACACACAGACACTGACACATATGCATAGAAGCCTGTGGATGACAATTAGGCAGGATTATTCCTGTGAAAGTTGACATTTTATTTTCTAGGAAAATCCTGCAAACTCAACCCTTTACGGGTCTCAAGTAAAAAAAAATACTATTTGGGAGAAGAAGATACAAATGTAATCATTAAGCACCAACAAGGTGATTTGTCAAACCTGAAACTGATTTGCATCTGTATGTAGCACTTTTGAAAGGCAGGTGCAAACTGGCACAGCTTTGTGCACAAATGACTGCGGTTATTGTGGCGAGAGGGAAGCATAGGTGCAATAACAGAGATAGAAGAGAGAGAATCTGTGTGAAGAAATGACAACAACAACCGAAAAAAAAAATAAAATAAAATAAAAATTTAGAATTATTGTCTATCCAGTAATGCTATTTTGAGCTGAATTGTAGCAAGTCACAGAAAGGAGCCATGACATATCTCATATGGAAAAACTCCTTGAACTATACATTTTATCTTTTTGGATCATCCTAGCACATCAGCACAGTTAGTGCCAGCGTTTCCTAGAGTACTTTTCTGATGTGGTGTGCCACATGTGTTGAATGTTATGTCAGGCAGGATGGACAAGTATATGCAATTTCCATGCACTCTGGATGCTGTAAATGACTCAAAACATTTATTTATTGAAACATCTGTTAACAACCTAAAGGGGTTACCTTCTAGCACAAATCACTCATTACACATTTGACGTTCAGTTTTTACTACTTCAGAGAAAGGCCGAGAAGATACATCAATGACGTGCCAAATACAGATAGTCAGAAGCAATGAAGGTGTTCTTAAGTTATCAACAATGTGACAGTATAAAGTAATCAACTGGGAAGCATCCTGCAGCTCAACATACAAATACAGTATTTGAAAATCACAGGTATGTTGAAAAGCTTCAGTGACAGTTGGTTAAGGACAACACATAAAGCTGTCGTCCTACAAACCACGTTTCTGCTCATCAAACCAAACAGTTACAGCACAAATCCAAATCTGGATCACACACAAAGAATGCACACATTCCCCCAGCACCAAAAAACTTTATCAACAAGAGAGTAAACTTAGCTTTCTTTTCAGAAGTGTACAGAGAGCTTTATTTGCAGCAAAGCCCTCAGTGAATTCTCTTCTCTGATTCTCTGTGTGTTCCGTTCTGTGGCGATCCTTGCCAGTCCATTAAGTCTATTGCTTCATTCTGCTGTGGAGGTGGCTTTCTTATACGTTCAGCTTTGGGGAAAAAAAAAAAAAAAGACGTTTTTCTTGAGGCGGCTGAAAGAAAGACTGGGAGAAGAACTCTTAAAAGTAAAGGAAAACAGTGACTGGTGTCCCATTGTCACAAGTATGCTTGAGTGGGTCCAGTGTTTTGGTTCCAGCTGTAACACATTCACTGGAACAACTCAACTGCACACAAAGTTATTTCCTATCAACACCTCCAGGGTTGTCATGGAATGTGTAAGGGTGGTGTTTGGGCCTGAGGCATCATGGTCGAGTGAGCTTACTTTGCTAACTTTTTAGACATCAACTTACGGAAAAAAAGAAAACAAATTTCCATTATTTCTGATTCCTTCAAGCTTCATTAGTATACTTTTAATACTCATACTCAAATATGTCACGTTTACATGCAGCTGTACCCTGAAGTCCCTTTCTGTAACTCCCCTCAGAGAGTATACACTCCCTTTTGAATGGCATATTCTTCTGCAATTAATTGTTAACCAAAAACATTCGAGCTGTTGGCTCGTTGACAATTTTGCCCAAGCTTAACTGGCCAACAAATGGTTTTGATGAGACCACAGTGGAATTAGAGATGACATCTGTAGCTGTCATTACTGTCTGTATCATAAACAGCTACATCTCAATACAATGTAATATTGTGGAGAATTTAGTTTATTGCAGTAGTTTAATTCAAAAAGTTCAATAAGAGAACAGTGAAACATTTTGCATGCTCACTGACTCTGACTGCATGGCAAACAGTCGTAGCTTTAAACACACCATACACGGTAAAAACAGCCCTGCCAGCACCTGCAGCATGGAATGACAGAAACTCAAGAGCAGTACACCTGACTTTCTGCAGGTAAATGAGATTTGCTACTCATGTAGAATCATTCTTTCTCCGTGTTACGGCCGCTATAGTAGCCGCTCAGGATAGCTTCTCCCTCTCGCTATAAGAAACACACAAAGTCACATGCACACTGGGTGCACTGTGATTGGCTGACCATCACCTGTAACAACCCCTGCTCTCCGCCCAGAAGTGTCCTGAGTCCAGCTTAATATTAACAAAACAGGTAAGGAGGGGGTCTTCAAGGGGGTGAGACACATACTGACACTGTCATACAAGTACAGAGGCCCAGAGATGACAATTAAGCAGGATTATTCCTGTAAAACCTTTTTTTTCATGAAAATTCTTCATACTCTACCTTTAAAATATAGTATTCATAACTCATTGCTAATGATAAAGCAAAACTAAACTTCTGACACTATTAGGATATTATACCAACAATGTATTTATATTAAAGTATATATACATAAAAAGGAAGGTTGTTTGAATACAGGTTGGGGCTCCTTTTGCATATTTTACTGTAAAACTGACATGTTGCTGAGTTGATATGTTTGCACTGGTTCTTTTGATAGCAGCCTTCAGCTCCCCTGAGTCTGGTGTCTCTCATCTTCTCCCATAGATTCTCCCTTGGGTTCAGGCTTTGAGATTGCAAGTAAATAAACCACAGTAATACAGTGATTAGCTGACCGGCTTTTGAGAATTTTGGCCCTGTGGACAGGAACAAAGTCCCATCAGTACTGAAATCAGAATCTCAATACAGCTGTTTGGAAGACGGTAGCATGAAGTTCTCTAAAATGTCCCGGTACACAGCTGTGTCAACTCTAGGCTTCAAGAAACTACGTCTTTGAGCCTCTCCACTCTGTCATCGGACTCTTGGTCCTTGATTCCGGAATGTCATGAAAAATGATTGTATTTCTTGGACTACTTAGGTTGGTTCTATTTCAGGTTCTGCTTATCATAAGGAATGGGTGAGTTGTATCTGAATTCCTTGATCCATCTGTGCATGGTGTTTCTTGATGCCCTGACTTGGACCTCAGTCCACTCTTTGTAAAGTTCCCCCAAATTCTTGACTTGTTTTTTTCCTATATAATCATATCTGGATGTAGTTATGTCTTGTTGCTTGTACATCTTTTTCCTCCCACTCAACTTTCTGTTTGGACACAGTACACTGTGAAAAGCCAATTTCTTTAGCATTAACCATTCATGTCCTTACCTCATTGCGGAGGGTATCAACGACTGTGTTTTGAACAACTGCTGAGTCAGCAGTCTCCCACATAAATGTGTAGCTAACTGAAGGAAAGGAGCGTTCTGCAAATGTTTCCAGTTAAGTAGATTCAAAACTGTGACATCATTTGTCTATAATTTTCAACCTTTTCACAATATTCTATGATGAAATGAATGATGACTGACTTTGGGGTGGTGTGAGCCCACCATCCTCAACCATATTGTTGAAAAACACCTGCTAAAGTGCTCTCTTGGGAACCAAATGCATGCTGAAGTTCCTTCATTGGAGCCACACTTACACTCAAGTGCATTCTTAGGGAGCCAAAACAAATACTGAAGTTCTTACTTGGTTGACAAACTTTTCACAGGTTGCAACATGAAAAAAATTGCCCTACATGGATGCCAAATTACATCAAAGTGCCCTCTTGGGAGCCAAAACATGAGCCGTTTGTGCCCTTTCTACTTTCGCCCCTGGTTCTCAAAATGTTTATGCACACCACTGCTTTTCTTTCACTATTGGCCATAAGCTACACAATTAAGAGAAATTGCTTAAAAGTTTTTCTTGGTGTATAGTGAAATAGTTCAACTACTATGTTCTACTTCAGTGGTCCCCAACCTTTTCCAACTCAGGGCTCACTTATAAGTCTAAAAAATGTTTGCGGCTGACCTCTGACCCAATAAGTACTGGGTGTAACAAGTTGTTCCATTGTGGGTCAGTTATTATATTTAGGGTTTTACTGCATTCTTGTTGTTACTTTCCAGCTCAGCAACTTTGTTAAATTATTGACCAGTCATTACATTTTGATTTTATTTCATTTTTATTTATTTATTTATTTATTTTTAAGTACATTCCAGGTTGTTGTTGCATTTTGGGTCATGTGACATACTGGGCTCTTCATTATTTTTTTTTTCTCTCTGACTATTAGATCAGTTTTAATTTGTTTTAAAACTCATCTGGGTTTTAACATAATGCATTTATCTGTATCTGTATTTGTATCTTTATATTATCACCCTCCACAAAAATCACACTATTTTGGAAATGATTTGCCGGCCCACTTGTAAGAACTTCGCGGCCCCTTGGTGGGCCGCAGACCACAGGTTGGGAATCAGTGTTCTACTTTATGGAGTTGTATGTGCATACTTTTTAGATGGTTTCTTAATGAGGCAAAGAACGACTGAGTCGAAAATCAAGTCATTGGTGTGACTAGTGAGAAGTTTCCTCAAAGGTTCCAGTGCTGCCCATTTCATGCACGTTCCCCCACTTCAGTCAGCTACCGTGCAGAGCATTGTGTTGAATACTGTGAATACTTGCTGAGGCTGGTGGAAGCAGAGGAAATGGGAATGTCTGCTTTAGCTTCATTGCACAAATGGAAGATGACAGAAAATTCACCCCTGGACTGAAAATAAGTGGCTACTGAGAAATCAGGCAAAAGGCTGCAGAGCACAGCAATACAGTACAGTTCAGAAGTAGTTACATAACCTTAAGTACAGTTTATTGTGTTGATTTCTCACTTCAGGCTGTGTAAAATCGCTGAAAGAGCTCTTCCATCTCTTCGTACCCGACTGTAATCCACTGTGCTCAAAAAGGATCAAGCTAAATGGAGTCTGTGTCCTTTTGCATCCTCTCCTTAATACAGTCTCAATAATGGAAACATGCTGAAGGGCAGCACTAGTGTATGTGAGAGCAGAAGTCAGGAGATTTGTGCATGTGTTCACATGCAGGAGGATGAAAGGGCATCAGGCTCCATTTTTGCTATCTTCCCTTTTTTTATTATTTCTCGAGTCATAATCAAAATAAGGTTCCATTTCAATTCCCACAACAGCGCAACCTGCCAATGGGTTCATGTAGCAACACAGAGATCTTCCACGAGACCATCCCAGCACTCATTCATATTCACTATCAGCACGCTTTATGTCTCTCTGCCATTTTCTCTCACGCGCTCTCTCTCACCTCCCCGTTTCATGATCCTCACAGACTGTATCAGCGCAGCAATCCTCTCTATGGAGCCAAAGGTATTGTGGTAACAAATCTCACAGCCTAATCTTGCCCAGGCTTATGTCAGGGATGTTGCAGCTCGTGTTTTCCAATCCAAGCACTGAATACTTGTGTGATTAAATTACTGAGGCAAATCGGATATGGGAGAAACACTCAGGGTGGGGGGGGTCGCTGGGCCTTGTAGAGGGAAAGGCAGCGAGTGAATCCAAGCAGGTCCATCCATCTCTGCAGAACAGCATTAGCAGACAAAATGTGTCAAGATCAGTGCTGGTAAAATAATAACCGACAAACAGAACAATGATTGTGGCAGAGGTGGATGTGTTCGCATTGATGCAATCTCCTGCAACTGTGGCCACAGGATGAGCAAAAGCCACAACCACAGCAATGCTTCATGAGTTACAACAAGCTCTGCATGGGAAGTGACAGGGTAAAGTTTTTATGATCTAAAATATGATTTGGGAGAGGCTTGCTTGGATGAAAACTGCTCTATTATCATACAAGACATTTCATTTTGTTCTACAAAGCCAGATTTCCAAAGGGCAGACACAGTGTCTTGTTACTGAGCATTAGTTTGCTGTTCCTGCAACTCCACGGTCTCTGCAAAGAAAAAGCCAGAAGTGAAGTTACACTTTAGTACTGCAGGAAACTTCTCTGACCCACTGTGACCTTTGAAAGCAGAAACAAGCCAGGGAGCAAGTCCTGTTCTCACCTCAGCGCCTTAGTTAAGAGTACATTCCTTATTTTATTCTTTTTTTATCATCCAAGTGCTTTCTGTTTAGTTCAGCCTCAACTGTCTCATTAACCATGTCTTGGAGCCAGCTAAGGTTACACTGTGTGTAACATACAGTACATTAATTTCTCAAACATTTTCACCAAGGCACCAAGGTTCACACGTTTACACAACATTTCACAGCGTTTCACCTTGATTAGAAATCAGTCATAAATATTACATTTTAAAGGAAGAATTTTCATATAATTTGAAAAAAAAAGGATTTTCACAGGCTGAATCCCACTCAATCATCATCTCTGGGCCTCTGTACTTGTGTGACAGTGTCTGTGTGTGTCTCACCCCCTTATAGACCCCCTCCTTACCTGTTTTGTTAATATTATGCTGGACTCTGGACACTCCTGGGCGAGGAGCAGGGGTTGTTACAGGTGATGACCAGCCAATCACAGTGCACCCAGTGTGCATGTGGCTTAATGTGTTGCTGATAGCAAGTGACTATGATAGCGGCCATAACACAGAGAAAGATTGATTCTATATTTGCAGTGTCTCATTTACCTTCTCGAAGTCAGGTATGTGACTCTTGAGTTTCTCTCATGCCATGCTGCAGGTGCTGGTAGAGCTGTTTTTTATTGTCTATGGTGTGTTCACGAAGCTACGACTCTTAGCCATGCTATTAGCTACAGTCAGGGGTAGTGAGCATGCGCAGCAGATGACACTGAGTCACGGAGGAGGAGACGAGTTTGGATGTTGTTTGTAAACAGAGAAACAAAATCTTTCAAAAATTTCTGCATACTTCACCTTTAAGCTGTGGATGACGACAACGGGGGGAGTGCTGACACATCACTTGGCTGAGGGGTCGTTACCAAGCGGCAACCTTTGGTCTTAAACATTGCGACAGTGTGGGAGTTCCAAAAAAGCTGCTGTTTCTTGAGTGACAGCTTCAGGCTGGCTCTAGAAGTCACAAACACACCTAAAAACACCTGGCCAAAAATAGACGTTTTCAGAGCCAAAGTTAGCAAATTTACAGCCTGGTATAAAAACTATCTCCCATCTGGATCGCTAATTCCGCTCAAGGCACACACTATACGGAAGGTGACTTCTTTTCTAACTCGGCTGTTTGGAAGATATTAAGATGGAGAGCTTGCCCAATCAGACGCCCAGCTCAGGTCACGTGACTGACAGGCGCCCAACGGCTGTGAGTTTCGGGCGCTGGTCACCCATCCCGATTCCAATATGACCGCGCCGGCCGTTTTGTTTCAAAAGACGGCTTCAAAAACCGGACAGTACGGAGACTACTTCCATATTTTACACAGTCCATGGTCATTACCCATCAAAGTATTTATCAAACGGTAGCTTCAAGACAAGGCCACAGGCTAGCAACACAACGGAAGCTGATCAATGAAAGCCATGATGGGTCTTTCAGATGTGACAAAAATCACTGCTTCACACACAAAACAACCTGGAGACGATATTGTAATGTGTTGAAACATAATTGAAATGAGGACAATTCAATGATTCTATTCTATGAAAAATCAATGTCCTGTTTATAGCTTGGGAACTAATACGTGGCAACACCTGAACAAAACACACACACACACACACACACACTGTTTACCTTTTTAAGTGCCGGCTGCAGCGAGTGGGGAAAGGTGGATGGAGAGGGAGGCAGAGGGCAGGAGGAGGCAGGAGGAGGCAGAAGGAGGCAGAAGGAGGCAGGAGGAGGGGGTGAGGGCAGGAATGCTACTCTATAGGTTCAGCAGACTCGTTGCAATGTGTACAGGTTGGCAGGTCTTGTGGTTTAAGTACAAAACTATAGATGTTTAAATGCTTCATTACACAGAGGTCACTGTGATAACCATGTAATGAACAATTCCTTCTCATTTTCTATCAGCTCATAATCTTGCCCGCAGTTTCAGCCACAGGATGGTTCATAAATATTCTCAAATGACTCCAAACAAAAATGTCCCTTTGAGCCTATCAATGATCAATAACTGATGTGTGATCCGTGCTTTTTCTGCAGGTCACGCAGCAGTTATCTGTTGAAGATCACAAACTGCTGTTCTGTCTTTCCTCAAACATACTGATGAAAAGATGACACATCGTGTTAAGAACAAACTTTCTGATGCTATCCTTTTAAACGTTTTGTCGCTGCCAGTGTTGTCGTGCACTCTCCTAGTTTTCCTCTGCCTGTGAACGAGCTCACAAATCAAACCTCTCCATATTTCCAGCAGTTGAACATCTTACTGATGCGATCTTTTCTACTTCTGCTCATAGTGGGTTGTTTTGATGGTTCAAGATGCGAGTACAATCCCGATCCTTGCACGATCTAATCTGTCGCGTTTCATTAACTCACTGGCATAGATTGTTTGGATTGCTTTCCCCTTATCTCACCGTCTTTTTTGCTTCAATATTTTCTCCTCAGCTCGAGAATCTTCAGCCTCTTTACAGTTCTCCTCTCTGCTAACAGGGTTTCACCTCAGGAGCTCTCCTAAGGACTGAAATGCTTTGAGATTTACTTTGATATTTACCAAGATCTGGTCTTTGTCACTAAGAGCATCTCTTCATCACAAAGAGCTTCTTGAATCCAGCTCTTCGAGTGGCCTCTTGTAGTTTACCCTGAAACACTTTTACAAACAGGTAGGGCTGGATGAGAGGACACTTCTCAACCACTGAGCCCAACCAACAGGAATCAGTGATGTGCACATCAATACTGAAATATTGACACCACCGATACCAGATCTTTACACTCTAGTGTTTATTCTCAATGCAACAAATCAATACTTTTGATACTTTTCTTTATTTGAAGTAATGTTATCAATTAATAGGAACACATTTGTTCATAATGTGTAATCACAGATAATGCAATATTTCCTGAATTTCAAATGTGCCAGAAAACTAGATGCTATTTTTTTTAAGTAGATGTTGTATGCTCTCCACCAGTGTCATTCAACCCTGCTCCATAAAAGAGCCAAACTACCTTTGCAGGAGATAGAATCTAAGTGAGGGATAGTAAAATAGCAACAACAGCAAGAACTAGCGTTAAAACTAGGTCTAAGGTGGTAACAGTAGAGAAATAGCACCAAAAATTGGCAAACAAAATTGGGAGAAACCTTGGAAAAGAGTCAGAATGTAGCATAAAGATGGTCCAAAAGTGGCAAAAAAAAAGAGTGAAAAGTGACCAAAATGGACAAAAAGCAGTCACATGTAGCAGGAAAAAAGGAAAAGGTCATGTGTTGTTGTCATGTTGTAATTAATGTCATTGTTAATTTCCAAAAAATGTTCATTGAACAACACATACGATGGGAAACCTAAAAAATAATTGCACTGTAAATGGCAATTACAATGTAGGGACAGATAATTGCAATTATATTGTTTTTGCAAATCGTTCAGCCTAAATAATCAAAGCAGCACACTGCTCATTTGGTTACTCAGTCTGAAAACACAAAGACAGTGTAAACTGAGTCATGTTTGGAGCTATTTCAGCTCCTCCAATTATTCAGGTGGGATTTCTGGAGAATTGATCATTTTAAGTGAATTACATAGGCAAAGTGCTGTTAGATTATTAGGAGAAGTTTCAATGAAAAAAAACATGGTAAACTTAGAGAAAAATCTAAGAAAAAATGGGGGGGAAAAAACTTTATCTATATACAGTTGTGCCCAAACGTTTACACCCCTCCAGCAGAATTTCGGATTTTTTTTTGCCTTTTCTCAGAAAAATATGAATGGTAACAAAATCCTTTCTATCATTCATGATTAGAGGTTGGGTGAGGACATTTGTTGGAAAAAAAATTCTACTCTTCTTAAATTATAATGACAACAGAAACTTCAAAAATGACCCTGTTAAGAAGTTTGCACAACTCTGGTGGTTTTGTCCTGATAAATGCACAAAAGTGAACACAAATGTGTTTGAATGTCTACTAAAGGTAACCATCCTCACCTGTGATCTATTTGCTTGTAATCAGTGTGTGTGTACAAAAAAATGAACCGGATCATTTTTCAAGTTTCTGTTGTCGTTATGATTTAAAAAGAGTAAACACAGTTGTTTGTCCATAAATGTTTTCACCCAACCTCTAACCATGGGGTAGAGACCCTTTTGTATATTTGTCATCATCAGTGCAGCAAGCTGGAATGTAAAATCTAAGATCACCCAGCGTCTCTCTGCTTATAATAACTGGCTGTTATGGAGTAAACGTTAAACAGAGCTCCACTTCGACCCATTTTAGGTCTGTCTGGTTCACAGTTAAAAGAACCGAGAATACATAGAACGCAGATTTATTCACCAGTAAAAGTCGTGGATAAAGATTCAAATATAGAAACAGTGTCAGAGACAATATAGAACAAATAAAAGCCAAAGAGAGTTGGATGCCCAGAAGTGACTTGCCCTGGAGCATGCTGCAGGGCTTTGCATCATCCCAGACCCTGGGACCAACAACTCTTCTTTGCAGAGGCTTTCAAAACGTCTGGTATGAAGAACTCAAACATGTTTGTATAAGTTTTCAAGAGAGAGCCAGCACAACTGTAATCATTTTCAATTTTGGGTTACTCAAACATAATAGAGCTATTACACACAGGTGATTGGGGAAAAAAGAGTTGAGGTGTCAAGCTGGTGTTGCCAGGTGACGCCAGCTTCATTAAAAGTGCTGAAGGTTGACTCATATTTTAAACAAATCTTTCATCTTTTTCACTTGGAAACCACCAGATTTTTCTTTTTTGCTTTTTTTAACTGAAGTGCAGTGTGCTGAAAAAAGAAAATCAATTTGATGCCAAGCATTGACAGCGTTGGATTTGTTCATCTGAGTTCAAAGCATCCTCTCTATAAAGCACGGTGACCTGAACAGAAGCATGCAGGACAAACAGGGGCTTTGTGAAAAGAGAAAGGTGAGGTGTGTGTCAGGGGCAGCTTTTAACATCTTTTACACGCACTGCAGTGCTGCAGATTTAGTATTATTATACACAATACATACATACAGCGTTATGTATGTGCAATATTCAGTTTTAATATTGTCATTGTGATATGTGCACGTGCAGTATTCATATTGCAAGGTGTATAGTACATCACAATATATTCGAGCCTTTCAGTGAAGTTTATGTAGCCTGTCCATGCCCAATCACATTACTAATAGAGCATCCATTTATATATTTGACCACATTACAGCAACAACTCCCACAGTTATTTCACCTCCTCAATACTCTGTCATCTCATCTGCTGTTATCAGGGTCGTGCAACTTGAGTGGTCGAGTGTCTAGATATGAGTGGAGCAAAGTCTGACAGTCATACAATATCACATAAGGTCCTTTATTTATCACTTTCAAGGTCAGAGGTAGAGGTTTCCAGATCTGAGCGTTTAACTTTGTCCAAGAGTCTGTTATCATCACTTCAGGGAGACTCAGGGAGAATTCAGCTAAACGGAGTGAGGAAGTAAACTTTGAAAAATATTTCAAATAGAGCTGGGATTCCATTAGAACAATTAATCTAATTAATCAGCTGCCTCTGTGCGTTTACTTTTTCCTTGCCAGGAAAAATCAACTTACAAACAAAGGGTGTTAGCATTTTTATAGCTTGAATATTACAAGTGACACTGCAACATACATGCTTTAAATTGTAATTGTGTATCAGCAAACTCAAACCTCTGACTCCTTTGGCCCCCCAGTTTGAAAACCACTAGACTACGCAGAGAAATATAATGTTGTTAATTTACTTTATCACAGTCATTTAACCCTCTGATGCATGAATTATGAAAGTCAGTGTCAGGATTTTTCCTTCGAGTGTTTCTATTTGTCTTAAGGCATGAAAAAAAGTTTTCCTTTTTATTTATTTATTTATTTTTAATATTTGTAACTAAGTATTCAACATAAAACAATGTAATCTTAATGTAAAGATGACTTATTTTTTTGTTTGACTTATTTTTCTTTTTTTTAATTTTTTTTTCAAGCTTTGCAAAACATTTTAACTCTTTCATCCATTTTGACACTGAACAATTTATAGTTCATATGCTTTTTCACCCTCAAATTTTTGTCTACACTACACTACAACACTAACATTTTTAAAAATAAAGATATGTTAGAAAAAAAAAATGAAAACATTTTTCAGGCCCTAAGAAGAAAAAAATATCCTGACACAATCTAATATGAATTTCCACCACATGAGCAATTGAATTTAGGAGTAAATAACTTAAAATAGGTGTCCACTGTTGTAGCCACTATGTGCATGTGTGCTGAAGAAAATAGTGTTAAAGATGACTGTTGCCTTAAAGAAGATGCTACAGGTGACAGCAAGAGGAAAGGACTTTTCATGTCTCTGAAAACATGCTTCCTCTCTTCTCCCTCCATTTCCTTGCATCACCTTGTGAACAATGAGGGGGGATTTAAGTGTGAAACTAGTCGGCTTTAAGGAAAAGCCTATACGCTGTGGAAACACACGTATTGGGTGCTATTGCAGTCAAGCGAGTCTTAGATCAGAACAGAATGAAGAAACTCCCACAAATTCACAAGCAGTGTTATAGGTCACAACTTCAAAAAGAGTCAGGTGAGTTTATGGTTCTCAGTCTATGGCAGACCTGGGAAAATTATGGCCCTCAGACAACACCCAGCCCCTGGAGCATCCTCATGTTGTCTGCACAACGTCAATCATAAATTAGATCATAAAACAAAAAAAAAAAAAAAAAAAAAAAAAAAAAAAAAAAAAAAAAACACAGAATGCAGCACATGCACATGTTGTTTTTATTTCAAAAAGGGTAGCATTTGCGTTGACAAATGACACTTGTGCATGTGAGCTCTGTGTGAGCAGCAACAAGTGACAAAGTCCAACAGATCCAAATACAGATGTCACTGATGATCTCATCTCAGCTGTTTAAAGTCACGGCCGTAATTAATCCAGATTTTCATGCACTTGTTCAAGCCCAGAAAGACGAGATTTTTCTCACAGGAGAGTCAAAATGAAGAGAAAAAAAATCAAGGTACTGTTTTTTTGTATTAAGTTATCCTTGAGTTTTCAGTACCTGTGGAGACTAACAAGCTAAAAGTAAAACAAGATGCTGATACAATGATTGTTTATGCTGTTTATTATTTGCTGTAGGGATATTTTCATAGTTGACCTACACAATTTCACATATTTATATGTATATTTACATGTGTATTTACAGAATATTCTTTTTCTTCCAGTTACCAGTTGTAGCCAATCAAAATATATTGGTGAGTGTATTTTGCAATGGAAATAACTTAGTATTGAGTCTAATTATGTCAAGGTGATGTGAAAGTATTGGAATTGATAGTAAGGCTCTTTGACACAGTTCAGACTTTTTTATGTGGCCCAGTGTAAAAAGGATTATTTTATTGTGTGGTTAAAACTTAAACTTTTTTTTTAGTTTAGGGTCAACTTGTGCTCTATCACTCTCCTGTTTAGCTTTCTTCAGCTATGCTGTTCTTTTTCTTTTTGCAAATCCACCTCTAGTGTCTACCATTACGGCAAAATAAATCAAAGAAATCCTTTCCAGTACAGAAAAAAAGAGAAATCTTGCTTCTCACTTGGTAAACTTGCCTCTTACCGCTAAACTTTACCAGCCAGCATAGTGTCATCAAAGAGACTTTTGGTCTGTGTAAATGGACTCATGTTCCTTCAGGAAATCCAACTTAACCCTGTGGTGCATAGTGGTCACTACAGTGGACACCTGTTTTAAAGTTATTTACCCCTAAATTCAATGGTTCATGTGGTGGAAATTCATATTATCCTGCGCAAGGATAATTTTATTTGTCTTAGGGCCTGAAAAATGTTTCCAATGTTTTTTTCTAAACATAAATATTTTCAAAATGTTAAAGACAAACATTTGAGGGTGAAAAAGCTTATAAACTATAAATTATTCAGTGTTAAAATGGATGAAAGAGAGTTAAAAAAAAAAAAAAAAAAAATTATTAATAAAATTAAAAAAAAAAAAAAAAAAAAAAAAAAAAAAAAAAAAAAAAAAAAAGATTATTCATGAAATTACCACAAAAAAAAGAAGAAGAAAGAAAAGAAGTCAAACAAAAAATAAGTCATATTTACATTAAGCTCACACTGTTTTATGTTCAATGCTCAGTTACAAATATTTGAAAAAAAAAGAAAACTTTTTCTCATGCCTTATGAATAATAAAAACACTTGAAGGAAAATTCTGACTCTGACTTTCATAATTCATGTGTCTGAGTGTAAACAGAGAAAAAACACTCAAAAATAAACATTTTAATGCTAATAATCTCCTTTTGAACCATGGACTATGAACAGGCAAATATGTTTTATATTTATTTTTCAAGATCACTTATAAAGACCAGACAGGGCTTTTTAAAAACATTGGTGAATAAAGAAAAATATTAATTTACATTGACAAAGGTTGTTTTCCTCTGCAACATTAAAAAATGAGAGGACAAGAAAAAAGCTCAACAGCAGAAATAAGAATGAGTCAGTTTTGCTACCTTTTTAATTCTTTTGCTCTTACTGGCTCACATCGGTGTTTTTTTAAATAGTGCTTTCTATTGAGATGTGTCACCAAGCATCTCTGTGCCTGTCGAGCCAGAATCCTGGGTGTTCGTCTCCCTTCTGTGTATTATGTAATAAAAACTGTCGAGGTGTGCGCCGCCCGAAACCACAATGAAGTATTTGGTAAAATAGTATCAAAACATTTTCTCCTTACTCTGACAACCCAAATAGAGAGAGAAGATATTTGATGTGAAGTACAGAGATTCTGCGCTAGGAACATTATTAGACAGAGGATTGTAGTCCCTGGAGACACATGTTTCCAAAAATCTTGAATAAAAATTTCACACAAGAGCACTAAAACATGCTGGCTTACTCTTACAGGTTACACACTTATTTATTGACCCTGATAACATTACATCACTGGTGTGAACTGAAAACTTTTATTTAGTGGAATAAAAATAATTTCTACTTACATGTTTGTGGATTTCATTATCATTTTGGATCATATTGAACCAAATTATTTACTGATCAAAGTTTCCAGGATCTGCTCCAGGAATAGTCTCAGAGATTGAGCCTTTTGTTGTAGTATTGAACCATATTATCTTTTGAAGAAGAGATTCACAGCCTCGCCAAACAGGTGTCTAAAGTTGTTAAGCAGACACGTTCATTAACAATATTTTACTCTGAGTGAGCAGACACAGGTGATGCTGCAGGTATCAAGGGAGGTTGTAGTTTGCATAATGCATCACAAATGGATGTCAATTAAAAACCATTAAAGCAAAAATCTCTCAGTGTTTTCTCAAAGGATAGCCTCTGTTCTGGTCTCTTGTGTCATCGCGGTGCTTGTTCATCAACGACAACATCACATGAGGCGTGAAGGGCACTGACAACCAGCTGACAGCTGTAATAAAGGGGGCGAGACATCGTTGTTAAAGAGGAGGAATTGATTTTTTTTTTCTTAAGACACTATCCTGTCTCTCTGGTACCTTTATTGTAGCTTCACATGTAGCACCTATGTAGTCGTATAAATATCTTTATGATACTGGGATGAAGAAGTATTATGGACCCTGGCTATTTGTCTTACCTGTGTGGCTAAATACAAACCTTTTGGACGAGACCTAATTTAAATTAATATATCTTAAATGTAGTAAACTTCAAAAAGATCTATGAAAAGTATTGTTTGTCAACCCAAAGTGATCTCAGATAAATCCCCAAAAGGAAAGCTTGCAGGCCTGAGTGGCTTTATTACCCAAAGTTTCTTATATCCCAGATAAAAAATACTTACCAACAGCAGCTGTCAATCATCAGAAAACAAAACTAATACATCAGTTTTTAACGTCTAATACAGGGGTTACCAAAGTGGGGGTCGGGACTCCTAGGGGGGGTCGCGAGACGTTGGAGGGGGGTCGCGAGATGATTTCAGTTTAGAGGGAATATCCACAGCTATCCCAGACCACAACTAAGGTACTAACGCCTTTTGGCTCAACATACCTGTGTGAAAGACTTTCTTGGCCCTGACATTTATTAAAAATAAATACATATCTTGTGGGAGTGTGATCTCTGAGTGGCTGTCTCCAAAATTATACCCAGAATGACCTTGCTGTGCTCTACGCATAATGCCCATCCATTTCATTAGGTGAGATAAACACTGAAACATATATCCCAAAAAGTTAACTTGCACTGCAACAATGTTCACGTTTACACAGAGCTACAGTTTATGACTATTACTTAGAATAGAATAGAATAGAAGTTTATTGTCTGACACAAAGGTGACAGAAATTCATCTTATGACAGGCCTCAGTTGCATCAAAGACACACATTCACACATTCCCCATCATACTAGTACACACATACATAACAAGAACTTTAAAAGACCAGAGTTAAAAAAAAAAAAAAAATACTACTAAAACTACTGGATTATGGGAAGACCTTTGCTGTTGAGGGCTGTGATTGCCGTTGGGATGAATGATTTTTTATATACTGTTTTCCTGGCCAGTGGGACCTTGTATCTCCTGCCTGATGGGAGGAGACTGAAGGACTGATGGAGGGGATGGGACCGGTCCTCTGTGATCAGGGTGGCTTTCCTGATCACAGAGCGTTCATACAGATGGGATGGTGGAGTTTGGGCTGGACCAGTTATCTTGCTGGCTTGAGCTGTGATTCGTGAAAGTTTTGTTTTTTGTTTACTGGAGAGAAGGTTGTACCAGGATGTGATGTTGAAGGTGAGAATGGATTCTATCAATGACCGGTAAACCATGATGAGGATCTTCCTTTCGACGTTGAATGTTTTCAGTCTTCGGAGTAGGTGGAGACGCTGGAGTGCCGTGCTGTAAATTGAGTCAGAGTGTTGTAGAAATGACAGACGAGAGTCCATCTTGAACTGAATTATTCTTGTACTAATGTGGAAATGAAAGTATTGTGCCAAAATCGAGTTTGCACATGACTGCAACAATGTTCGTTCACAAATTACAGAGAAATAACTTTGACATATTCTGCTTTTCTTTCATATTAAACTGTTACATGTAAAATCATAACATGGTTTTCAGGCTGTTGTTCTTTTTTGTGTTGTCATAGTGCCCATGTTTGGATACCCTTATTAGTGCATGTGTCCTACGCGCACGTTTTCTTATGCTTCAGTCACCTCTGGGGATAGTGGGTCACTAGTCTCTGCCACCTTTGTTTTGGGGGTCACGGGGGGAAAAGTTTGGGAACCTCTGGTCTAATAACTAGTGAAATCCAACTCCTCAGTGGGAAAAAAAAAGACTTGAACACAATGTAGCCAAATAACATCTTCGTATCACTGCAGTGCAACGATGTGACAAACATTTCTATGAGGTGTAATAATTTCTGAAAGTTTTACCACCTCTCATCTGGAATGCATTGGAGACAGATATTTTGACCTATTCTGCAGCCAGCCACCAGGGGTCAGCACGTTTGTGGAATGCTTCACTTAGAGCTGACTGTCATGGCGTCTATTGATTATACAGTCATTGCTGGAAACTCACAAATTCTCAAGTTCTCATTTGCAGAAAGGACAAAGAGGAGAAGTATAGTGATGGTTTGTTGGCAGATGGAGAGAGGAGCTCACAGGATGGCAGCAAACCAAGTCCAAACTTGATTTCAACACCATGATATAGTAACAGCACACAGTGTCATTTAGTGCTACTACACTGAAAATACATACGAGTTCTGCTATCATGCTAACAAGATAATCACACTTAGGAAATCAAGTTCAACATACTTCATCTGGTTGAAGCAGAACAAAACTTTATACACAAAGTATTTACTTCATTAAGTTTCAAATGGTACATTTACCTAAGTATTGGATGTGATAATCCTCTGCAGCTTTCTCCTGATAGGGCTAATTTCTTAACAACCAATACAACTAACAACAGATCGTAAACTTATCATCACTGACATTAGTTTATGAGCTGACCATGTTTTGTGTTCCTGTGCACAGTATTCAAACGTTATCAAAATCCTATTTCTTTTGTTTTTACACGATGAAAATAAATCAGACTCTTTCTGTTGTATTTCTTTTTAAATTCATGGTTAACTGTTTCTGTTCTAATCTGTCTGAAATTAATATCAAAATAAATATGTATTTATTTTTCTGAAAAGATATGTTGATGGTGATGATTCACACCTCATCTGTATCTATCTCACACTGGTCCTTTAGAAAACCCTAATTACAGCCTCTGTAAGAAACATTCAGATTTAGCTGATGTTTCTTTAAGGCTCCAAGCTGCACTTACACCCTTTCCTCTGATTAGCCAGCCTTCTGGAGGCCTGTGAGGGGCGGAGCTATCATCTCGCTGTTTGTGTTTTGTCCCAGACTATGAGTTCGGAGATCCTCAGGAAATTTAATCTGAACTTAAATCACGACAAAAAAGACGTTTTTTTTCTACTCTGACGTTTGAAATATACCCTCATATTATAGTTATTATAATTTTGGACAACTCTTTTTATGATAGGATTAAAGGACAATGAATTGACTTAACATTGAGGTATACATTAAGGGGAAATTTATTGGTTTAAACGAATGTAGTTTGATAAAGAACGAGATAGGGGAAAAAGCGCACAGTGCAGCATTTGCTGGTGCACAGAGGTGTCTCTCTCCCACAGGTTGTCGTTGTGAAACCATGGCAACACACAACTCCTGTTCCCACTGGACAGGGGGAAGTTTGTCACAAAGCTGTTGCTGAAATAAAACTCTACAACTTGATGAAGGGGACTTCACTCAGCTGCTAGTGTGACTTCTTACGGAGTGTGCTCCATCACAGAGGGGTGGGGTGTAGGGTTTAGTTTGAAAAAGGGGCAGAGTCTTTCAGTCAGTTTCCGGATTCAGGGATTTCTGTAAAAATTAAATATGCAGAGGATGAAAAAGGAAAAATCTGCACGTTTTGTGTGAACATCCAGCACTGTTACTTTACACCTGTGTTCAAAATATAAAAAAGCAAAATACTCCTCCTTGATGACAATAAAAGAATGTCTCCCTAACTTTTCATCAGCTGGACACATAGTATCCAGTTTCCAAATATCATAAGATATTTGTGTGTGTACATATGTGTGGACAGTGTTAAGATCTCTGGACCTATTGAATGTTCTCTGTTTGTCCTCCAGACATGGGGACACACACACAAACATGTTTTGACCCCTGATTGGCCTAATACACTGATTGTTAGGTGCTAAAATGTGAATGAGAAATTAAAAAATATGCATGTCAAAAAATAAAATAACTCTTTTGTTTTAACAAAATATATCACCTTTAACCAAAATGAGAGAAATGTCTTTTGTTTATTGCAAAAAACGCATCGATTTCAATTGGGGTCATTTTTGACCCCATTTGTGGAAGGGTGAGGTAGTGATACAAAAACTGCAATTTCTTAAAATTAATGAAAAAATAAATACAAATACAAATGGCCTCATGTCACAAACATGTTTTATGAGGAATGCCTTGAATATGAAAAAATTACAGTTTTTTTGTTTTGAAGATTTTGAAGAATAACATCTCAGTTTATTGTAAACCCCATTGATTTCAAATGAGGTCATTTTTGACCCCGTGTGTGGAAGAGTGTGGGTATAAGTAGGTTGCGCATCCAAGGGTTAAAGACATAAAGCACGGGAAGCTGGATTAAAAAAATGAAAACTTAAATGAACTATGGATGTGCAGGGGAAGTATTTCTTTGTAATGCTAAAGGTAAAATGAATAGAGAAGTTCTCTCTGAAACAGTGACAAGGTCAAGGTTGCCCCCGTAATCATTGCTCTTATGTTTAGTAAAACCAAGAACGGCTCTTATGTCGACACTTTTAATGTCAGTGTGTTGTGAAGCACAGATTTTGAGCGATTCTATCAAATCTAATGCTCCAAAAATGTGCAATGCGCGGGTGTGTCATCAGAAAAATCTCCACCACTGAAACAGGACACAACAGTGGATGGTTCACTGGGGTTTGAAGTGAATTTTATCTTTACAACAGAGAGGGAATTTCAATAACCCCCCAGATTGGGAAAATCAGACTAAAGCTCTAAGTTCAGGGAAGGACGAGAGAGAGAGAGAGAGATGTAAGTGTGACTGTTTGAAGTGAGAGAGGTGAGACAGGGTAATGTGTTTGAGACCTCACCACTCTCTAACTGCTCTCTTTCTTTATCGTCATGCTCAGGGGCTGAAACAGAGGTAAATGGATGAAATTGCAATTCAGACAGCAGTGGTGGCCCAATCAATTGCTTTTCCGACGCTTCGCAGTACCGCCCCGGCATTTTAAACACTTGTCTTTACCCCTGTTCTTCCTCGGTTCCTTTTTTTTTTTCTCCTTTTTTGTGAATGCGAGATGCTTCCGCAGAGCCTCTCGCCTCTTTCACATGATACATTGATGGTGTCAAAGCAGCCATATGCAACCAATTGAAAGGCAAACGAGAGACGTGTAATTCTGCACTTAAAGTCAAATGCACCAAAGAATTTACAATATTATCATGAGGGGAACAAATGGTGACAATAGACAGCTCATTAAGCAACTACAGACAGAGAATAAAGCTATTACCCTCAAACATTTATTAGACAATTAGCCTCGAAACGTCAAATTATGCACGTCCTCACACAGGGCCCAAACTTTGACTTTGTCCTTGCACAAAATGAGAACTACAACCACAATTCCAATGATGTTATGTGTAAAATGTGAATAAAAACAGAATATCATGATTTGCAAATCCTCTTTCACTTATATTCAATCAAATACACCACAAAAGCAAGATATTTAATGTTCAGACTGATAAACTTTATCGTTTTTGTTCAAATATTTACTTATTTTTAAATAGATGCCTGCAACACTTTTCAAAAAAGCTGGGACAGGTTCATGTTTCCCAGTGTGTTGCATCACCTTTCCTCCTAACAACACTCTGTAAATGTTTGTGAAGTGAGAACACTCATTGTGAAGCTTCGTAAGTGAATTTTTTTCCTGCACCACACATTTTCCATGGCCGACAGGTCCAGACAGGTCCGGACTACAGGCAGGCCAGTCTAGTACCTGCACTCTTTTACTACAAAGCCACGCTGTTGTAAAAGGTGCAGAATGTGTCTTGGTTTCATTGTCTTGCTGAAATAATCAGGGACCTACCTGAAAAACATGTTGCTTGGATGGCAGCATGTGTTGCTCCAATACCTGGATGTACCTTTCAGCAGAAATGCTGCCTTCACAGATGTGACTTTTACCCACGATGCCATGAGCACTAATACAGCCCCCTACCATCACCGGTGCTGGCTTATTTATTTATTTATTTATTTTTTTTTTTTTTAAGATATTTCTTGGGCTTTTTCTGCCTTTAATTGGATAAAGGAGGACAGTGGATCGTGTAGGAAAGGGGGAGAGAGTGGGGAATGACATGCGGGAAACAGGCCGCAGGCAGGAATCAAACCCTAGCCAGCTGCTCGAGGGCAAACGTCATGGTGCACGACCATATCCACTAGGCCATCTGCGCCCCACAGATGCTGGCTTTTGAACTTTGCGCTGGTAGCAATCTGGGTGCTCTTATTTTTGTTTTGCCCAGAGGACCCAATGTCCATGATTTCCAAAACCAATTTGAAATGACCGCAATAGACTTTTCCACTTTGCCTCAGTCCATTTCAAATGAGCTCAGGCCCAGAGAAGGCGGCAGCGTTTCTGTCTGTAGTTGATGTATGGCTTTGTCTTTGCATGGTAGAGTCACTTAAAGACATAGTGATGAACTACTAACTGACAATGGTTTTCTGAAGTGTTCCTGAGCCCACATTGTAAGATCCCTTACATAGTGATGTCGGCTTTTAATGCAGTGCTGCCTAAGGGGTCAAAGGTCACGGGCATTCGGTTTTCAGCCTTGCCGCCTACATGCAGAGATTTCTCCAGATTCTCTGAATCTTCAGAATATATTATCGACCGTAGATGACAGAATCCCTAAAATCCTTGCAATTTAACGTTGAGAAAAATTGCCTTAAACTGTTGGACAATTTTCTTTGCACGCAGCTGTTGACAAAGTGGTGACCCTGGCCCCATCTTTGCTCGTGAAGGACTGAGCCTTTCAGGGATGCTCTTTTTATACCAAATCATGACACTCACCTGTTCCCAATTAACCCGTTCACCTGTGGAATAATCCAAACAGGTGTTTTTGAGCATTCATCAACTTTCCCAGTTTTCTGTTGCCCCTGGACCAGAATTTTTTAAACATGTTGCAGGAATCAATTTCAAAATGAGCGAATATTTGCAAAAACAACAATAAAGTTTATCAGTTTGAACGTTAAATATCTTGTCTTTGTTGTGAATTCAATTGGATATGACTTGAATAATTTATGCAAATAATCATATTATACTGGTTTTAATGGCATTTTACACAACGTCCTCACTTCATTGACATTGGGGTTTGTAGATCTAAGTCAGGATGGAGCATAATAAGCACAGGAGAGTAAAGAAATAGGAGTCTGACAGATAAACTTGAACTTCCCTTGTTTCTCTGCCTTGTGAAAGACCTGACAAAATTGTCCCTGTTGTTGTTGTTGTGTTGACTGAGCATGCACTGTGCAGACACTCTATGTCTGAGTGTGTGAGCCTCATGTCTCAAAGCCTAATCACCTTACACTGGAAGAAAGAGTTCCAACTGCTTTGTTCAGCTTCATCATTTAGATATTTTCACTTGCTTGTGCAAACC